>BHFT01016204.1:111751-172053 GCA_004320025.1 Laticauda laticaudata
CCCCCCCCCCCCCCCGCCACATAACACACAGAAAGGTGCAGGGAAACTAGAGAAGAAGATGAGCAGCAGCAAAGCGAATGGACTCAGTTATGGGAACAATTAGGATGCCTTTGGAAGACCAAAAGAACTAGGTTAGCATCAGATCATCATGGGGAAAAAATAATCTATCAACGGGTAATCAACTTATGACCACTGTTGAGGTATTCCCCATTAGGAGAATCAGTGCACTCAGGGAAACATAGTGAGAGTGATGTTGAATAACACATGACCAGCATATAGATACACTGAATAGTAAAATGTAGGTTTTACTTCCAGTAAACGGGTGAACAAAGTCCAACAAACAGTCCAAATCATACATGGTTAAAGCAGTTAGTATCAGTCCAGGGATAATCCAAAAACGAAGTCAAGTATCATAAACAGAGTTCAGTAAACGGAGTTTGCTAACAGTTGCAAGACTCACAGCAATCCAAGCAGAACGACGATCAGGCAAAATGGCAGAACAGGAAATGCAAGGAGAGAGAAACCAGATTTCTGGCTCTATCTTATGGCTGTTGGAGGAACCTCAGCCAATCACAATTACAACATTCTCTTAAAGATACAGTATTAAATGACTATCCTGGTTTACATATTGCCAACCCAACTGTTAGGTGACTATCATTCCTAACAACCACAATGGAGCCCAACATTTCTGTTGCTAAGTGAAACAGCTCTTAAGTGAATTTTGCCCCATTTTACAACTTATCTTGCCATAGTTGTTAACTTAATCACTGCAGTGCTTAAGGTAGTAACATGGTAGTTAAGTGGCTTCCCCATTGATTGTACTTGTCAGAAGGTCACAAAAAGTGATCACATGATCCCGGGACACTGCAATTCTCATCAATACGAATGAACTTCCAAGCATCCAAATGTTGGTCACATGATCATAGGGAGGCTGCAGTGGTCATAAGTGTGAAAAATGGTCATAAGTCACTTTTTTCAGTTAGGTTGTAACTTCAAATGGTCACTAAATGAACTGTTGTGAGTCGAGGTTTACTTGTACAGGTAGTCCTCAATTTATGACTATAATGGACCCATTACCGTGGTCATTAAACAGGTCACTCATATGACCAACTCGATTTTATGACCTTTTTTATTTTTCCTCTTTTAGTGCTTTGGGGTTTCAAGGGAGATACAAAATTCTTTTTCGAGTGGTTGTGAAGTCACTGCTGCAGTCATTAGGTCGTAAGTCACACTGGTCAGAAAATAGGTCACTGACATGGCTAACCTAACTTTACAAACTTTAATGGTGGTTGTTCAGTGACCACTGCAGTTATTAAACAATTATTCACTATGGACCAAAAACCAGAAATACACATTGGTTTTGACAAAAAATGTGGTAATACGCAGTCATATGTGATGACTTCCATACAGATGCTTCCCCAGTTATCTCTCCAGATGTCAGCTCGGAGGAAGATGAAGCAATTCTGAGCACCTCTGGAGGAGAGTTGGTCAATGGGTTCAAGCAGCCATCTGAGAGGGATGTGGCTGAAGCACAGCTGCAACCAGACAGCCCTGAGGCTTCTGGTGGGGAAAGCATGTAGCTGCAGCCAGTCAGTGATGAGGAGGAGAAACTGCCTGCTTCAGCTGATCCAAGAACATGTAGGGCAGAGAAAAATCAGGAGCAGTGGACATCAGCCAACCTGAACGGTGGAGAATGGAAGGATTTCTATTCTTCCATCATGACCAGAGGATTGCAAGGAGTATAAATCTTTCCATTCTCTCCACCATTCAGTCAGAACTGAAGAAACTTCTTGGATGAGAAGCAAAACATCTTCAAGGAAAAACGAAGAAAGTCCAGTTGTCTTTTGAAAAAAAAACACCTTTGAGTACTTCTACTATTGTACAAACCATTTGAGAAAGACTCTTTATCAGGTTTACTAATGTCAACCATGAACACTCCAATCCGTATTAAGCAAACTCAATTAAAGAGAACAATCAATCAGTGGAATGGGCTTACTTTCAGAAGTCATGGATGCACCATCATTGGAGGCCTTCAAGAAGAGATAGGACAGTCATTTGTCTGAAATGGTATAGGCTCTCCTGCTTGAGCAAGAGGTTGTATGAGATGACCTCCAAGGTCCCTTCCAACTCTGTTATTCTATGTTCTAAGACCCATGGAATTTACAATACTCCCGGGGCAGAATGTTTAAGCCTTCATCATAGATTGCCCAGGAATTTATACAGCTTATCATAACCATCTTTAAAGAGGTGCGATTGGCTCAGTGGCTCAAAGATGCTAGATATGGTCTCAGCTCCAGTAGTTCAAGTCCTAACAATGTATGGCTGAGTGAGCTCCTGTCACTTGCCTCAATTTTGTGCCAACCTAGCAGTTTGAAAACATGTGGCATGCAAATCGATAAATAGGTATCACTTTGCTAGGAATATAACAGCATTTCATATGATCACGTAAATCCAGCCACGACCAAACTTTCCCCAATGCAACACATAAGCACGAGGCGACACTGGTGATGAGAGAAGGCCACGGCTGATGCCACAGGATGCCGCTTGTCTTTTTGGTGCAGACTTAGTTCCCCCCTCCCTGTGGTACATCCTGAATACGTCTGTGAGTACAAACTGAACCAGCTAGCACTCTTCAACAACCAAATATCTACAGAGGGATAAAAACACGATCATGTGAACTTAATACCACTTTATAATGCCTTGGTAAGGCCACACTTGGAATACTGCATCCAGTTTTGGTTGCTATGATATTAAAAAAGGTGTTGAGAGTCTAGAAAGAGTGCAGAGAAGGGCAATAAAGATGATTAGGGGACTGGAGGCTAAAACATATAAAGAATGGTTGCTGGAATTGAGTATGTCTGGTCAGACTTGGCAACTTTAAGATTTGTGGACTTCAACTCGCAGAGTTGCCCAGCCAGCATAACTAGCTGAGGAATTCTGGGAGCTAAAGTCCATAAATCTTAAAGTTGCTAAGTTTGGAGACCTTTGGTCCAGTTTGATGAAAAGAAGGACTAGGGGGTGACATGATAGCAGTGTTCCGATATCTCAGGGGCTGTCACAAAGAAGAGGGAGTCAAGCTATTCTCCAAAGCACCTAGGAGCAGAATAAGAAGCAACAGGTGGAAACTAATCAAGGAGAGAAGCAACCTAGAAGTAAGGAGAAATTTCCTGACCTCTAGAACAATAAACCAGTGGAAGAACTTGCCTCCAGAAATTGTGGGTGCTCCAACACGGTAATTTTTTAAAGAAGAGAATGGAGAGGCATTTGTCCAGAATGGTTTATGGTCTCCTGTTTTGAATAGGGGGTTGGACTAGAAGACCTCCAAGTTCCTTCCAATCCTGTCATTATGTTATGAAAAGACCCAGGCAATCCAAATCCTTCAAGTTGCCACCTCTGTGCAATACAGTACATAAAAGAGTTTCTGGATCCAATTAAAATTGCATCGTATCTGGAAGGTGATTGCGCCTGGCAAATTTATCCCAGCAGTTTTAATAAAGGTAATAAATACATTTAAATAAATAATAGACTGCAATAGGAAAGACCTTAAGACCACTCCCACCAACACTGTCAGGGCAAGCCACTAGAATACAGGTAGCCCTCAACTTATGATTTAACCTAACATTTCTGTTGCTAAGTGAGACATTTGTTAAGTGACTTTTGCCCCATTTTATGACCTTTCTTGCCACAGTTGTTAACTAAATCACTACGGTTGTTAAGTTAGTAACATGGTGGTTAAGTGAATCTGGCTTTTCCATTGAAAATTGCATCCAGTTTTGGTCACCATGATGTAAAAAAGATGTTGAGACTCGAGAAAGAATGCAGAGAAGAGCAACCAAAATGATTAGGGGGCTGGAAACTAAAACATATGAAGAACAGTTGCTGGAACTGGGTATGTCTAGTCTGATGAAAAGAAAGACTAGGAGTGACATGATAGCAGTCTTCTAATATCTCAGGGGCTGCCCCAAAGAAGAGGGAGTCAAGCTATTCTCCAAACACCTGAAGGCAGGACGAGAAGCAATGGGTGGAAACTAATCAAGAGAAGCAACCTAGAACTAAGGAGAAATTTCCTGACAGTTAGAACAATTAACTGGTGGAACAAATTGCCTCTAGAAATTGTGAAAGCTCCAACACTGGGAGTTTTTAAGAAGAGATTGGACAGCCATTTGTCTGAAATGATATAGGGTCTCCTGCCTGAGCAGGGGGTTGGACTAGAAGACCTCCAAGGTCCCTTCCAACTCTTACTCCTATTCTATTCTATTCTATTCTATTCTATTCTATTCTATTCTATTCTCCATTCTATTCCATTCCATTAACTTTGCTTGGATGCAAAAGGCAATCACATGACCTGGGGACACTGGAATCGTCATAAATATGAGTCAGTTGCCAAGCATCCAAATTTTATTCATGTGATCATGGGGCTCCTGCAACAGTCGTAAGTGTGAAAAAATGATCATAAGTTACTTTCAGGGCTGTTGTAACTTTGAACAGTCACTAAATGAACTGTTGTAAGTTGAGGACTACCTGTATAAACTGAGAGAAAACTCTACTCCTTACTAGCAATGATAATGTTACCCAGTTTGCATAATGAAACGTCTGCAAGGAAACCAGCAAGCTCAGAGAGCACCAGGGACCCCTCATTTCAACCCTGAGCTACAAGTACTGTATTCTCCTTTATTGGTACTTTATGTCTGCCTATATTAAGAAACACGACTTGAGCAGCTCACAATTGTATAAATGCATGCATCATAAAAAAAGCAAAAAACAATAAAAGTAGCTCCCCTCCCAACAGAAAACCACCTCCTGTGATGTTAACACCACTATCTGCAGGCTGCAACCCCAATGGAGGAGCCCAAGTGGGCAATCAGTTAAAGGTGAGCCAGGCATGGGCTGTAGCTGCCAAAAAAGCCAACACAATTCTAGGGATAGAAAGAATCAAGATTAAAAAAAAGTAAAAAAAAACAAACTTATTTTTGACCTATACCTTCCATATTTCTACTGTCTATCCATTGATACCAATTGTTCCAAGTTGCAAGCTGTGTTGTATATGTATGTATATGATTGATGAGAACCTGTTGAAATGGATCAACATTTGGAATGTATGAATCTAGCCAAGATTTGTTTTTGTACTGTCAGAGAACAATGGTGAATTGTACCAACTCATTTTTCTTTTCACAGATATATTTGTATTTTAATATTTTAATTTCAATAAAAGCTTTTTAAAGTAAGAAAGAAAGAAAGAATCAAGTTCACAGGAAGTGTTAATACCACTTTATAATATCTTGGCAAGACCACATTTGGAATTCTGCATCCAGTTTTGGCTGCCACAATATAAAAGTTGAGAGTCTAGTAAGAGTGCAGAGAAGAGCAACAAAGATGATTAGGGGACTGGAGGCTAAAATGTATGAAGAATGGTTGCTTGAATTGGGTAGGAAAGGAAGGGTTAGGGATGACATGATAGCAGTTTTCCAACATCTCAGGGGCTGCCCCAAAGAAGAGGAAGTCAAGCTATTCTCCAAAGCACCTGAAGGCAGGGCAAGAAGAAATGGAAGGAAACTAATCAAGGAGAGAAGCAACCTAGAACTAAGGAGAAACAATCGATCAGTGGAACAACTTGCCTCCAGAAGTTGTGGATGCTCCATCACTGGAGGTATTTAGGAAAAGACTGAGCAAACATTTGTCTGAAATGATATAGGGATTTTTGCTTGAGCAGGGGTTTGGACTGGACCTCAAAGGTCCATTTTCTATTATTCTACGTATCTTGCCTCTTTATGGCATTCCAGAAGATGAAGGTTTAAGAGAGTCAGGTCTTCTGGTCACGAGGCTCCTGGATGGAAGGAGAAAGGAGAAGGGGACGGGAGAGGATGGGGTGGTTAGATGATATCATCGATGCAAAGAACATGAATTTGGGCAAATTTAGGGAGACAGCTGTGCTGGATTTCACCCAAGGAAATTATGACTACAGGTAGTCCTTGAGTTATGATCACAATGAACTCCTGAATTTCTGTTGCTAAGTGAGACATTTGTGAAGTGAGTTTTGCTCAATTTTAGGACTTTATTTGCCTCAGTTGTTAAGTGAATCACGGCAGTTAATACGTTAGCAACCTGGTTGATTCTGGGTAACAGCAATGGTCATAACTATGAACCAGTTGACTAGTGTCTCAATGTTCATCGCATGACCACGGGGGTTCTGCAAGGGTCGTAACTGTGATAAATGGTCATGTCACATTTTTGGTACTGTTGAAATTTTGAATGGTCACAAATCGAATGGTTGTAAGTCGAGGACGACCTATATTCATACCATCCCTGTTTTCTTTTGGCAAAGTCAAAAGAAGATTTTATTTGCAGGTTTTTATGTTTTAGTATCTTCACTTCCTTCTCTTCTTATTCTGCTGTCTCCAGCTACTGCCACATCCACTATCCAAACTTTATTTTCTTTCCTACCGGCAATTGTGAAGTCTGGCATGTTATGTGGCAAGGGCCAGTTTGTTTGAATTCTAAAGTCCCAGAACACTTTCACTGCTTTTTTCTCTATTACTTTCTCTATTTTATGGTCCCATCAGTTCTTGCTTGCAGGCAAATGGTATTTCTTGCAGACCTTCAGAGGTTCTGGCTGCTCCATCACTGGAGTTTTTTAAGATAACAGATAATAGAAAATCAGGGTTGGAAGGGATCTTGTAGGTCATCTAGTCCAACCCCCTGCCCAACCAGGAGACTCTATAATACCATTTCTGACAGATGGAAGTCCAATCTCTTCTTGAAAGTCTCAAGTGATGGCGTTCCCACAACTTTGCAGAGGTGACCCTTGCTGTCAGTTGCTGCCTTCTCAATTCTCGCTTTGTATGCCTTTGTTCTTAAGGCTAATGGTCTTGTGCAGCCACAGAGTTAATCCTTCTTGTCTCTTTAGAACTCCCGAAAATCTCATGGTAACTACAGGGAGTCCTCAACTTACAACCACAATTGAGCCCAACATTCCTGTTGTTAAGTGAGACATTGGTTAAGAGAGTTTTGCTCCATTGTGCGACCTTTCCTGCCATAATTATTAAGTGACTCACTGCCATCGTTAAGTTGGTAACGCAGTTTATGGAGATGCTCAGTGCTCCAGGTCATGGTTGTCCTAAAGGTGCCTTTTTTTTCAAGAGGCAACTGGACTTTCTGAACTTTCTTTGAAGACATTTCGCTTCTCATCCAAGAAGCTTCTTCAGGCTTGATTAAGTGAATCTGGCTTCCCCATTGACTTTGTTTATCGGGAGGTTGCAAAAGGGGATCACATGATCTCTGCAATTGTCGTAAATATGAGTCAATTGCCATGTGTCTGAATTTTGATCCTGTGACCATGGGGATGCTTGCAACAGTTATAAGTGTGAAAAACGGTTTAAGTCACTTTTTTTCACTGTTGTTGTAACCTTGAATGGTTACTAACCAGTTGTAAGTCAAAGACTTCCTGTATTGGCACTACCCTCCACTTTCTTTTGGCAAAGACAAAAGAAGGTTTTATTTGCAAGTTTTTATGTTTTATTAACTTCAGTTCCTTCTCTTCTCTTCTGCTGTCTCCAGCAACTGCCATATCCACTTTCTTACCGACAATTGTTAAGTCTAGCACGTTATGCAGGAAGTGCTGGTTTGTTTGATTTCTAAAGTCATAAGTCACTTTTTCCAGTGCCGTTGTAACTTTGAACAGTCACTAAATGAACTGTTATAAGTCAAGGACTATCTACTACTGGATCTTGGAGTCTTAGTGGACAACCAGCCAACAGTATGTGGTGGCAGCCAAAAAAGCCAGTGCAATCCTAAATTGCATGAATAGAGGGATACAATCAAGACCAAGGGAGGTACTAGTACCACTCTATAAAGCAAGTAAGACCACACCTAGAGTACTGCACCCAGTTTTGGTCACAGCACTATAAAAAGATGTTGAGACTCTAGCAAAAGTACAGAGAAGAGCAACCAGGATGATGAGGGGACTGGAGGCTAAAACATACAAAGGATGGTTGCAGGAACTGGGCATGGCTAGTCTAGTGAAGAGAAGGACCAGGGGAGATAGCAGCCTTCCAATATTTGAGGGGCTACCACAGAAAGGAGGAAGGGGTCAAGCTATTTTCCAAAGTACCTGAAAGCCAGACAATGAATAATGGATGGAAACTGAACAAGGAGAGATTCAACCTGGAAATAAGAAGAAATTTTCTAACAAAACAATCAACCAATGGAATAGAAGTTGCCCTCAGAAGTTGTGGGAGCTTCATCACTTGAGTCTTTCAAGAAGAAACTGGACGGCCATTTGTCAGAAATGGTGTAGTGTCTCTTACCTGGGCAGGGGGTTGGACTAGATGACCTATAAGATCCCTTCCCACTCTGTTAATCCTTTCCAGAATGAGAAAAGAGAACCAGTAACGAGCAACATTTTCCAAAATTCCTTTTGGTGCTGAGGGGAGGGTGGCATTAAGAATGTCAGAACTCTTCTTCTGTCTTTGCCAGCATTGTGTGTTCACCTGTGGCACGGTTTGCTTTAATCGTAGTTTGCAAAACAAATGGCAGGAGTGTGGGATTCCCCTCAAACCTACACACACCAAGCCAAAACCAAACAAACTGTTTTGACTTAGAGCAAAAAGACAAGCCCTCCATCTGGCACCTCTTCTACGGGGAGTCTGCAGGTTGCATGTCAAACAGCAGAAGTCAATTATTTCTCATCTGCAAACAAAATTGCTTCCTTTTTTTTCCAGGGATTATTTGACCAGGTGGCTGCTTTCCAGGTTCAGCGAAGTTCCCATCACTTGCTACCTGATCCAAATCAGATCCTGTATTGAGCTGAGCAGACACCTTCTGCTTCAAAGCATCTGCTCCCACTTGGAGGATCTCCAACAGATGTTTGCCATGCCGTTGTACCCCCCTAGGTTACAATCATCATTATTAAAGCCAATTTAAGGGCCAGGGAGGCACAGCTAATGCTCACCTAGAGGTGTTTGCAGCTGGAATATGGAATCGGAGGTGGGGGGGGGGAGGAAGCAAAATGAATTTAGTTCAGCTNGGGGGGGGGGGGAGGAAGCAAAATGAATTTAGTTCAGCTTTGTCCACATCTCCTCCAGCCTAATGCCCCTTTCCTGACATTTTGAACTACAGCTCCCATCATCCCAATGGGAGCTGGGATTGGTGGAAATCTGGAAAGCATAAATACAGATTTGTAGCCCTTGCCTTTTTATTTGTTTATTTACATTCCATCTTTATTATTTTTGCAAATACCTTAAGGCAGCAAACACACCTAATATCCCTCCCTCCACCTATTCTTCTCACAACACCAGCCCTCTGAGGTGGGTTGAGCTGAGAGAGACTCAGAGTCACCCAGTTAACTTGTATGGCTAAGGCAGGACTAGAACTCTCCATTTCCTAGTGATTGACCCAAAGTCATCCAGTTGCCTTTCATGGCTAAGGTGCTTTGTGGCAGCCCCTGAGATATTGGAACACTGCTATCATGTCATGCCTAGTCCTTCTTTTCATTAAACTGCTTTTCATTCATATCCCCTTAGCACGGATATTTTTGTTTCCATTTTGAATATACAAGCTCAAATTAAAACTTGCAACAATTACTGTAGGAGCATTTAAATAAGTAAATTATAGCCAGGCAAGCATTATTCTTCCACCCCATTGTATGTGTATTTATGTTCTGTGTGTGTTTGTTAGCTATCGTTAATTTTAATGTTTACTTGTGCTTTTAATGTTTTACATTGTCATTTTTATTTTGTTTTAATCCAGTTACAGTGGCCAGGTGAGCAACATATAAATTGAATAAATTCTAGATCTAGAAAATCTAGAACTACGCCTCCTTTGGTCCGATCTAAGTATAGTATATAAAATCATACATTGCAATGTCCTACCTGTCAATGAATACTTCAGCTTCAACCATAACAATACAAGAGCAAACAACAGATACAAACTCAAGGTGAAATAAATAAGGCACAGAATATTGCCTGTGTCCAACTTAGTAATTCCTTTGATTAGACACTAACTTAAGTTGTCAGATAGTATTGGCATGTGATTTTCTAAGAGTCATTTTAAAAGAAATCCCATTGTCTTAACAGAATGGAGAAATGAATGAATCCCTCTTGCCTTAAATTATTTAATTTTAAAAAACATTTCCAGCCTTTATTTTGGGTAAGCTCAAGGCAAGGTACATACCTGATGCTCCTATTTTTCCCACAATGGCAATATTGTGAGATGGTTTGAGTGGGGAGATAATAATTTGTAGAAAATTCACCTAGCATTAAATCAAACCAAACCAATTAGTTTTCTTAAAATGTTGGAAGGAATATTCCAAGTATAGAAGTGACTAAAAAATATGCCACATGGTGCTGCGTACAAACATATCCTTCATGCTGTTCATGTTTAGAATTTGCAATACTATCAAAGAAAAGGATGAAATTATATTCCAAAGAAGTTGGATGTGCAAGATAAGAGAAAATAGAGCCAAATTTGAATTAATGAGCAAAATGACTTGAGTTTATAAATTATGGGATGGGGTTATAGTTTTAATATCTCAAGACCTTTTTATGACTACTGAAATGGCAAAGCTTCACTGATTTTTCAGATTTAAGACTTTTTCCAACTAAACTAAGGAGAAATTTCCTGACAGTGAGAACAATCAATCAGTGGAACAGTTTGCCTCCAGAAGTTGTGGATGCTCCATCACTAGAGGCTTTTAAGAAGAGATTGGACAGCCATTTGCCCAGAATGGCTTGAGCAGGGGGCTGGACGAGAAGACCTCCAAGGTCCCTTCCACCTCTGCTATTCTGGTTTTAAGGACTATGCACATACTTTAAACTTAAATAGGATAATTCATTCTTCTTTCCAACTGACCGAAACTTCATGGCAATAGCAATAGCAGTTAGATTTACATACCACTTCATGGTGCTTTACATCCCTCTCTAAGCAGTTTACAGAGTCAGCCTATTGCCCCCCAACAATCTGGGTCCTCATTTTACCGACCTTGATAGGATGGAAGGCTGAGTCAACCTTGAGCCTGGTGAGATTCGAACTGCCAAATTGCAGTCAGCCAGCAGTCAGCAGAAGAAGCCTGCAGTATTGTACTCTAATCACTGCACCATCACGGCTCATGAAGGAAGCTTCTCCAACCAGGTGCCTTCCACCTATATTACCTTACAAATCGTATCATTCTCACCTCAGACAATGTGAGCCCATTTCTGCAGTCCCTTCTGGAATAGCAAAAATGGATTATCTGCTCCTTGTCTTTCAAAAATCATCTGATCCAACGTTGACTTAATCCTTTCCCTGCCTCCCCAAACTGGAACCACACTGCTGGGTCTGCTTGGGTTGGACTAGATGACCCACAAGTCCCCTTCCAACTCTGTTAGTCTGTATCTGTATCTAAATCACACTTAAATGCATATTACCAATTGATAGTAGTACAAGTGGAACAGGCAACCTACACCTACAAATGTCAGTAGGCTAAAACAGTGTTTCTCAATCTTGAAGATGTGTGGTCTTGAACTCCCAGAATCCCCTAGTCATGGGGAGGGGGGATTTTACTGGTTTGGACTGGTTCAGGCAAACCAGATGTTAAGTTTTCATCTAGTTCACCGAACCAGTATTTTAACTGACTGGCTGGTCCCGCCCACCCTTCCCCTCCCCTCCCAGGAGTCTCCACACAGTGCAGGTAAGTGCAGGATCCACGCGGAGGCTCGGGGAAGGGGGGGAACAGCCTTCTGGAAGGCCAGAAGTTGGCCTGTCCAGCTTCCGGAGGGCTTCCAGAGACCGGGTGTCAACTCATAAAATATTTCTCTGATCTTTTTAGAGTTGCCAACAGAAAAGGAGGGGGGAGCAGTGCAGCATGTAATTGCAAAACCGAAACTACATTCCATAAATGTTTTCAAAGATAGGAACTAGGTGACTGAGGTTTCTGCCATGCAAAATTCTAACTGGAGAGCATGATTGATGACTCTTAGCTATGGATGTGTCCCATTGGTGAATATGAATTACGGTACATCCGGGCAGTATCGGTATGTCAACTCTCAATAAATCCTTAAGTTTTGGAAGTTTGGCTCAAAACTCATGATTTAAATGGAGGTAAATGCTGAAATCCGGACAACTAGCCAACTCTGAGACACAATAAGTCATCATCATTACTGGGATACCTGACACCCAGCCTGTTCAATTGCTTCCAACACTGGGGGGGAGGCCATTTTCGCCCTCCCAGAGGCCCAGAGGAGGCCTCCAGACCTTTGGGAGGGTGAAAAATGGCCCTCCCGGAAATTCCAGTACTGGAGACCAGCAAACTCCGAACTTCAACTTTTATTGAGGTAATCACACCTGCTAATGATTAATTGACCAAGGGCACTTGATTAGCAGCACCTGGGTGCTGCTTCATACCTGTGGAAGCAATGAAGCTGTACTTAGGTTTAGCACGCACAGCTTCTCCATTTTGGCTTTCCTTTCGTAAGATAAATGATGAGAGGGTGCAACATGCCAGGCGTTAAAGTTCATCTGAGGTTGCATTTATCTACTTTTAAGAACTGCCAAGGGAAATATGGTTTTTACTTATGTCTCGGTACTTATGTAAAACCGCAGAACTGAAAGTGGGCGTACAGGTAGTCCTTGACTTACAACAGTTAGTTTAGTGACCGTTGAAAGTTACAACAGCACTAAAAAAAGTATATACATCTATATATCTGTTTTCTTAAGTTTCACGGGTATTTCCATGTATGGTATTCAGCTTTGTTCGGGTATTTTCCCATGTCATTATAGTTATAAAAGCTGAATACCATCTATATATCTGTATAGACACATATATACATCTATACGTCTGTCTGTCTATCATCTATCTATATCTATCTATCTTCTATATCTATCTTTCTATATCTATCTTTCTTATCATCTATCTATCTATCTATCTATCTATCTATCTATCTATCTATCTATCTATCATTCTATCTATCTATCTATCATTATCTATCTGCCTATCTTCCTCAACTTACAACAGTTTATTTAGTGACTGTTATTAAGTTACTTTAAGACATTGAAACAAGTGGCTTATCACCATTTTTCACAATTATGACCATTGCAGCGTCCTGACCATCATGTCATCAAAATTGAGAGGTTTGGCAACTGGTTCATATTTATGACGGTTGCAGCATCCCAAAGGTCACATGATTCTCTTTTGCGACCTTTTGACAAGCAAAGTCAATGGGGAAGCCAGACTCACTTAGCGACCAGGTTACTAACTTATCAATGACAGTGATTCACTTAACTACTGTGGCAAGAAAGGTCGTAGAATGGGGCAAAACTCACTTAGCAAATGTCTCACTTAACAACAGAAATTTTAGACTCCCTTGTGGTTGTAAGTTGAGGACTGTCTGTATATTCACCTTGTTCGAATAAAGTTACTAATCCTATCTCTGACGTATTAAACTTATTTTCTCTAGGAGCCTAAGGCAACCTATATAGGGAAATATTTATTTATTTGTCTCTTGCCTTTTATTATTTTCACAAATAACTCAAGGCAGTGAACATATCCAACACACTTTCCACCTCTCATTTTCCCCACAACAACCCTTTGATGTGGGCTGAGAGAGAGTAAAGTGCAAAGTCTCCCAGCCCATTTTCATGGTTAAGGTAGGATTAGAACTCACAGTCTCTTGGTGATTGGTCAAAAGTCACACAACCACCTTTCACAGGACTTGAACCTACAGTCTCCTGCTTTCTAGCCTGGTGCCTTAACCACCAGACCAAACTGGCTTCATCACTGCATCTTTTCCTCAAAAAATAAGCCAGGGCAGGAGCCTGGGATAGTTTGATTGAGGTTATTCCTTCAATTTATTTATTTAATAAAAAACTAGCTGGATACCCGTGCTTTGCTATGAAACTATGTGGTTGGGCTTAGTTTTGGGGGAGGAAAATGAGGGAGAAAAATTCTGCCTCTGCATACCAGCATTCATTGGTATTCATCGGCGAGCATCCTATCAGTGTGTGAGAGAGTTGAGGGCTGTTTGGAAATTGAAATAGTATTTGCTGTGTGAGGAAGAAGGAGACAGCAAGGAGCCTGGGCATGGCTCAGCTCAACTGTTCTGTACTAAAGCTGCTTGGTGCTCTGAAACTGAAAGTGAAACTCCTCTCCTCTGCTTGTATTTTGCATTTGGAACAGATTTCTTTTCAGGTGGGGAGGGGGAGTCGGGAACTCCTTTAGCAGCAAGACTGTTATAATAACAATATAGGAAATATTAATTCTTGATGGTCATATTTGTTTTTTTTAAGCTCTCGCGGGTACCTTACATGTGTGCTGTTTAGCTTCCTTACGGGTATTATCCACGTCATTGTAGCTGCTGTTAAAGTTGTAGCAACGTTTCAGGCAGAATCTCATCTGCCATCACAGGCTCTGTATGGATGTGGGTCTCACAGCTCCTGGTTTAAATTTGAGGTGCGGTCCATTCTGATTGGCTAGGAGCCTGGGTCTGTGTTCATTGGACTTGGAGTTTGATTGAGTTTGGTGTTTCTGGTTTCCTGTCTGTTTTTGGCTTTGATTGGTGGCACACTCTGTTCTTGTGTTGGAGGCTTTCAGTGCAGCTTGGCTTCGTGTGAAAGGACGGCGCTCTTCATTAGCAAGCTGGGTTTCACCTGGGTGCCTGGTTTGGGGGGGTGTTTGAGTTGGAGGCATCAAAGGGACTCTGTCTCTGTTCAGGTGTTTGTCTGTTCAGGTGTTTGTCAGACAGACTCCCTTGATGCCTCCAACTCAAACACCCCCCACCAGGCACCCAGGCACCTGAGCACAGACAGACTTCCCTCTGATGCCTCCAACTCAAACACCCCCCCACCAGGCACCCAGGTGAAACCCAGCTTGCTAATGATAGCAGCTTGCTAATGCAGAGCAGCCGTCCTTTCACACGAAGCCAAGCTGCACTGAAAGCCTCCAACACAAGAACAGAGTGTTGCCAGCCAATCCAAAGCCACAAAACAGACAGAAGAAACCAGAAACACCAATCAATCCAAACTCCAAGTCCAGTGAACACAGACCCAGGCTCCTAGCCAATCAAATGGACCAGCCTCAAATTTAAAAACCAGGAGCTGTGAGACCCACATCCATACAGAAGCCTGATGATGGCAGATGAGATTCTGCTGAAACGTTGCTAATCAACTCAGAACTCCTAACAGTCATACAATGACGTGGGATATACGAAAAGGAAGTTGATTTCTGAGACACGTTACATGAAGACGCCCGTCACAGTACATAAAAGTCATCACGCCAGCCCACTAAGCTACAGCTTTCTCCCAACCAAATACCACGACCACTCATATATATCCAGGACTAAGTGTCTTACTTCATGGACTGTAGAACCCTCTTGGAGTGTTTGAGCAAATAATAGGGACCTATAACACCCCCGGCTTCCGAAGGAAGTCTGAAACCAGCCACCCAAATAGTAAAGTAAAAAAAAAACAAACAAACGCTCTACACCCACCATATATATATATATATAATTCATTCTGCTTTTGACCCTAAGGAGCTGTCGTGAGAAATGTTTAAAAAGCAAACCAAAAAGCAGGTTTCCAAACAATCAATTCAGCCAATGATGGGTGAAGATCTGAAAGTCTTCCATCATGCAAGCCGCTGACAGAAGTCCAAAATCTGAAATCCAGCCAGTCTTGAGCCAACTTCGAAAGATCTGGACCGTGGTTGGCTACCCCATATAAGTCCTGCCATCCCGCCATTTTCCCCACCCTACTCTTCAAACGTTCCTACCTGGATGACACGCATGTTGAGGCCAGTCTCCTGCGCCAACTGCTCACGGATGTGCCGGGTGGGTTTGGGAGTGGCGGCGAAGGCGGCTTTGAGGGTCTCCAGTTGCTTGGCTTTGATGGTGGTGCGGGGCCCTCTCCGTTTGGCCCCCAGGTTTTGGTCATCGTTCTCGTTGCTGCCCACCTCCTTGTCGGAGATATTGGCGCTTTCTAAATCCTTGGCGTCATCCTGGCTGGGGTCTTGTGAATCCGGGGACAGGCTGGGGTCGCTACCGGTTGTAGCTACAAGAGGAAGAAGCAGAGGTATACATAACAAGAGGGTAGAGGTTGTGCTGCAAGGGTCGTGCAATCATTGATTTACACAACACTAATAAAACATACAAACACAAACATAAGTTTATGTACAGCATCAGTATATATATATATAAAAAAACCCAAATATATATATACATACATACACATATACACATATACATACATACACACCAGTGGTGGGATTTTTTTTGTTACCAGTTCTATGGGTGTGGCTTGTTGGGCATGGCATGGCTTGTTGGGTGTGGCAGGGGAAGGATACTGCAAAATCCCATTCCCTCCCCATCCCGCTAACCTGCGTTCCAGCTCTGTTCTCCTGTGCAGGGCAACAAAAGAAGACCCAGCCGATCAGCTGGGACTCGGGAGGCAGGGAATAGATGGGGTCAGGGCCAATCAGAGGCAGTATTTGCCAGTTCTCCGAACTACTCAACATTTCCACTACCGGTTCTCCAGAACTGGTCAGAACCGGGTGAAGACCACCTCTGAAACACACACACATATACACACAAACACACATGCGCACACATACAGAGTAGAGGGGGCGTGCATTAGTGCACTAACCTGCCTATTGTCCCCATCACTGTATTTGTATTCTCTTATTCTTGTTCTCGTTTTTGTTTAAAAATTCCAATCAATAAAAATAAAAAATAAAAATTTTTTTTTGCGTGCCTGTATAATATGTAGACGGTACAATATACAAGATAAAATATTAAAGTAAGGTAAAACTGTGATAAAAATTACCATCATATGGGACTACAGAGTCGCAATAGGATCGATGTTATAATTCAATATCTAAGGAAGCTAACCATGATCTATGACGGGGAGTGTCAAAATCAAGGCCCACTGGCTGCTTAGATCTGGTTCTGGGAACAGCAAAGGATTGATCCAAGGTGCCTCTGCCAGAGCACTGCAGGATGCCACTGTCGCCAAAAACAGCTTGCAAGGCAGAGGTGGGATTCAGCAGGTTCTGGAGAACCGGTAGTGGAAATTTTGAGTAGTTCGGAGAACCAGCAAATCTGACTGGCCCCGCTCCCATCTATTCTCTGCCTCCCATTGAGGCAGATTGGCTGGGTCTCCTTTGGTTGCCCTGTACAGGAGAACGGAGCTGGAAAGCAGGTTAGTGGGGTGCGGAGGGAATGGGGATTTTGCAGTTACCTACCCATGCCATGCCCACCAAACAGGTAATAAAATTGTTTGAATCCCACTGCTCTTGCAAGGGCCACGCGTGGACCTCCCAAGCTCCATTTTCACTGGCAGAAGGTTGCAGGAGGCCGTCACAGCTGAAAATGAAGCTTGCAAGGGCCTATTTTTGCTGGCAGATGTCCAGGCCACTACAGACGTCCCCAGCACAAGTGATATCAAGCTGGCCACAACCACCCTGGCCACACACACACACACAAGGTCAACCCTAACACGGCCTTCAATGAAATAAAGTTTGACACCCCTGATCTGTGGTATTCCCCCCAAGCAATGTTCTTGTCCTAACAGAATGGCTAAAAGTCTATGCCAGGGGCTCCCCAAATTTGGCAACATGAAGACTTGTGGACTTCAACTCCCAGAATTCCTCAGCCAGCAATTCTGGGAGTTACAGTCCACAAATCTTAACATTGCCAAGTTTGGGGAGCCTCTGGTCTACACACGATGACCAACCCAGATATTGCGACTCTCATGGTCAAAAACTACAGAGGCAGCAATTAGAAATCTGCAAATCATTCACCAAGAGCTTCTGATCCCGAGTTATGTCAGAGCGATGTGTTCAGAGAGATGCCCCATCTTAAAATAAGTAGAAGAAAAAGCTTGAACGAGGACAGAGTTAGTGACAGGGAATCAAGGCAGTGTTTTGGGGTCAATATATTGGATTTGAGGCTCCATCTTAATAAACAGCTGAGCTAAACTACTGAGAAGAACCATCCATTTCACTCTGAAATCCTCACGCCTGTATTTTGCAGTGGTTGGTGGATATTTCATAACATTAGGCATGGTAGATCCTGAAAGACTAATGCTCTGCTTCTCCCTGATCTCCGCTGGCTGAAAGCAGTGGAGCAACTTACTTAACAACCACTTTGATTAGCGACATAAATTCTGTGGTCGTCAGTACTGATGGCATTACCTAGCTGGGTAATGAAACGTCTGCAAGAAAACAACTAAACTCAGAGAGCACCAAGGACCCCTCAGAACAAGGTTTTATTTGATTACTCAAATGTTGTTTTTGTTTTGATTTAAATTTATGGGCCACCCAATTTTGGTAGACTTTGGAGATGACCTGCAGCCTTGGATGAAAAGCAGTCTTTGAGAATGGCAATATGTTTTTTCCAAGCTAGCCACACAAGATGCTATGTGGGAGGATCCTATACATTTCCATACTAAACACCCCATCAAATATTCCCATGAGATTTTCCCTCAGGTAAATGTAAGGATAATTTCTGCCTTAAATGTATATTTTAAGCATTTTTCCTGGAGGCCAATGGAATTAGGTAGCATGTGATTATTTAGAGAACTAATTTGATCTAGTGGTTAAAACACCAGGCTAGAAACTGGGAAATTATGAGTTCTAGTCCTGCCTTTGGCATGAAATCTGACTGGATGACTTTGGGCCAAACACCAGGAGACAGTGAGTTCTAGTCTCGACTAACCATGAAAGCTGGCTGGGTGACTTTGGGCCAATCACCAGGAGATGATGAGCTCCAGTCTCGACTAACCATGCAAGCTGGTTGGGTGACTTTAGGCTAATCACCAGGAGATGGTGAATTCTAGTCCTGCCTTCGGCATGACTGGGTGATTTTGAGCTGGTCCTTCTCTCTCAATCCAACCCAATTCACAGGGTTGTTGTAAGGAAACTAGGTCAAAGGAAGAAGTCATGTTCGCCAGCTTGAATTATTTATAAAATCATAGAGGCTGGAAAAAATAAATACTGAATAAAATTTAAAAAATAAAATAAAATGCAATCTCTGCCAGATCATATCTTAGATTTTATACAAAAATCTAACCTCCTTTCCTAAATTTCCATCTCCATTTTTCTGTTTTTTAAGAGAAGAAGGATTGTGTTAACAATTTCTCACACAGGAGTGAAAATGGTTCCCAAATTGCCCTCCTTCTTCTTCCTCTCGCCCCACAAGCCTTCACACTTTACACGTGTATACACTGGCACGTGGGTGTGAAACTGACCCAGGCACCTCCGTGTTAAGTCTGCCTGGCCAAACATCAGCCTCTGGCCTGTGAATTTCTTCACCGTCGTCACCCAACGCTTGGCTTCCCCCTCCTCCTCCCCAAACACTTTCCAGCAAAATCCACATTGGCCCGTCTGCCTTCTCTGATCTCCCTGGCATTTAAAAATGGAAATCCAATTTTCAGTCCCCCCCAGTGCTGCTTTTCCAAAAGGAAGGGACCCATAGACACCTCACAGCTTGTTCCACCCCATAGTTTACAAGCAAGTGTGGATGGCGAGTTGCACATCTCCCCGACCCTTGTGATCTGCATTGCCTGGTGTGACTTTCTTAACATACACACATACACACAGCAGCAAAGTGAAAGAAACAAACAAGTCGGCTGAAATCAGTCTCGGCAAGCAACACCCACCCCATCACTTCAAATATTTGTCTGACATTCAGTCAATCTTTCCGGGCCACTGAAGCTTTGATTCTCATCCGCAAGAAAGCTTACAGCCTTTTCTCCAATTTAAACACCCCCCCCTACTCACCCCCTCTCCATTCCTAAATAACAAAATAGTTTTCTTTCCTAACTGTGGTGCATAGAAGGAAGCCAAAGAAAGGGGCAACCACAAAGAGAAAAGGAGAGAAGGATAGAAGGGGGGAAACCCCCCATGAATGACAAGAAGGAAAGTGTGCAGAAGACTGAGAAATGACTTAGATGGAGAAGAAGGGAATGAAGAAAAATATATATATTCCATTTTGTCTTCTTGGCTGGGTTTTTCTTCATTCCCTTCTTCTCCATCTAAGTCATTTCTCATATATATATATATATGTATATGTATATGTATATGTATATGTATATGTATGTATATGTATGTATATGTATGTATATGTATGTATATATGTATATGTATGCATCTCTCTCCAGTTCAGATACATTTTTTTTTCCAAATTAATGCCTATAGAATTAAATATGCAAAGAATGGTTCTAACTGTTAAAGTCTGCTAAAGCTTGAGCTTTTTTCTAAGCATGGCCCAGCTCTAAATTCGACATGATTTGTTGTTGTTTATTTTATTTATACATTCTGCACTATTATGGTTGTATATTGATCTATTTTACTTATTAATTACATTTCTCTGCCACCCATCTCACTATCAAGCTTACAATATGAAAAAAAAAATATAATAATGTTTTTTTATATTATCCAATTTACAGGACGCTGGGTGAGGGAATCCAGTCCAGACATCCCTAAATTTATGCAAAATGAATATGGGGGAAAAAAAAACCATTCCAAGAAGGGAAAAGAGGGAAATAAGGATACACATAGACAATAATTAATCATGTCTCACAGGTCCCTTGATCCCATGCCGGAGAGAATTGTTGTTGATATTGGTGCCATTGTTATTATGATAATGTTTTTACTTTTACTCCTGGTATCCCTTTGAACGACTGATAACAGTGTAAGTGCAAAGGGTGATAAATGATAAAGGTGATAAATTTGGGGAGAACATGTGGATTTACTGATCAGCTCATCAGGAATGTGTGATAGTTCGACAGGGTTTCCCATTTTGGGGGTGCGATAGTCACGAAATCACACGCACAATTTATTCCTCATTCATCTCCTTAATGTATCCATGTATCCTTAAATTTATCCTCGCTTTATCCTTAACATACGGATGTATCTTTAAATTTATCCTTAAATTATAAAAAAGAAATGAAGAAAGCTTTCCAGAAACCAGGAGAGGAATTTGGGGTGGAAAGTATTTAAACTCTTCCAGTGTCCTAAAATAAATCCCTGGTATGAAAATATCACATCTTAAAAGCTTCTCTTTTTGGGTACGGCTTTGCTCTTGAGATTCTAGGATAAGAACAAGGAATCTCCCAAAAGTCTAAATCATCTTCTCCTGGATTAAAGAGAGAAGGGTTCAAATCACTTTTTGAGCTTTAAAATCACTGCTTGATCTATGTTATAGGTTCACTGTCAGAATAAAATGGAATATCCCAGATAAGCCATCCTGAGCTCTTAAGGTAGGTGAGGGGGAATAAAAAACAGAAAGAGGCTATAAGTATGAAGAATAAATGTACCACAATAGCAATTGTAGCTATTGTGTGCTTAAAAAAACTTAAGAAGATTTGGGATTTAATATTATGATATAAAGTGTCATTTCTTGATAAAAATATATAGTAATTGAACATAATATATAAAAGATGTTCAGTTTTGTTGGACTCTATTATATATAATAATTAAACATAACTTAATGTGTCTTCTCTTGATGGAAATAGGAATTTAATGTGTGATCACTCCCAGTTATTTATTTATTCCAACATTTTATATTGCTGATTCCCCCAGCCCCCACTTCAAAAATATGTTTTTCCTCAGGGCAGCATGCAATATTTTAAAATCTGCATTTTATTTTAAAAAACAATAAAAATAGAATTTTTTTAAAAAATCCTCATTGGTGAAAAAGATGCAGCATGTCAAAGAGAGCAAGAATAAAATGAGATACGAGCATCACAGCAATGTAAAATAACTGAAAATGAAGTCCATGCATAAAAAAATAAAAATTAAAAATCAAAAAAATTCAAATGCCTGGGGAAAAAAATGCCCTTGTGGCTTTTGTGGCTGCCCTTGCGGCTAGAAAGTTAAAGAAATGGTGGCTAGAATTAGGTATGTGATTTATTAGGGAAGTTTTCCAGAAAGCAGGGGGGGGGGGGGTANGGGGGGGGGGGGGTTAAGCAGGAAGATGTCAATTCTAGATATTCACCTCTTGTGCCCCAAATTAGAGATCAAACTTAAAATCTTAAATCTTAAGGCCTTTGCAGTGATTTCCAACCTTGGCAATTCTATGACGTGTGGACTTCAACTCCCAGAATTCTCCTGCCAGAATGAAATTGCCAAGGTTGGAAATCACCATCTCAAACTCGCTCAGATCTACTACCAAATTTTATTCCTCTTCCAAGCTTGCAGATTTATTAACTGTCTCCTGATCTTGTTCATGGATTAGCAAAATCTTGATTTGGGAGTCTTCCATTCAAATAATGCTGTTTGTATTTGGGAACATCTATGTTAATTTGAAAGATAATTTTCAAGGATGATATGGAAGCCAATTATTTGGAGAGCCAGTTTGGTCTAATAGTTAAGGTGCCATATAGAAGCCAGGAGACTGAAAGTTGTAGTCTTGCCTTCTCTGTGAAACCCGGAAAGATGACTTTGGGCCAAGTCACTAGGAAATGGTGAATTCCAGTCCTGCCTTTGGCACGAAACCCAGGTGGATGACTTTTGCTCAATCACCAGGAGATTGTAAGTTCTAGTCCACGAAAGTCAGCTGGGTGACTTCGAACCAGTCACTCACTCTCTCAGCCCAACTCACCTCACAGGGTTGTTGTAGTAGAAAACAGGAGGGGGGAAATTAGGTGTGTTTGCTTCAGTTACTTAAAAAGTAATGAAAGTGGGATTAAAAAAAAATACAGGCAGTCCTCGACTTACAATAGTTCATCCCCTCCAAGTCTTACTCCCAAGTCGCCCCTTTTTTCTCAGCTTCTCTTGCCTTCTAGCAGCTCTGTGCACTCACGCACTGGGAACAGGCTCCCCTTGTTCCTGTGCCTCACTGCTCCCAGACTCCGAAGGCTCAGAAGGCAGCACCCCATTCCCAGATGGTCCTGGCCCCATCTCTGCATTGGATGCAGGACCCTCGGCCGAGTCCTCTCCAGACTCCCAGACGGGTCCCCTTTCTTCCCCACTGTCCAATTCCGCTGCTGTCTGCACCTGCTGCTGGTGAACCACAACACCGTTATAACTTGGAACAATCACTAAATGAGACTGATGTAATTTGAGGACTACCTGCGCTGTGGAAAATTGGCCATCCTTGAGAAATTGTGCTGTTGTAACAGGTAGTCCTCGACTTATAACAATTCGTTTAATGAGCGTTCAAAGTTACAACGGCACTGAAAAGAGTGACTTGGGACCGTTTTTCACAGTTACAACCTTGGCAGCATCCCCTTGATTGAGTGATCAGATGCTTGGGCACTGACTTACATTTATGATGGTTGCAGCGTCCTCAGGTCACCTAATCCCCTTTTGCGACCTTCTGTCAAGCAAAGTTCATGGGGAAGCCAGGTTCACTTAACAACCGTGTGACTAACTTGTCAACTGCAGTGATTTGCTTAACAACGGTGATCGTAAATGTTGTAAAATGGGGCAAAACTCACTTATCAAAGGTCTCGCTCAACCACAGCAATGTTGGACTCAATTGTGGTCATAAGTTGAGGACCACCCGCATGAAGGAGCTCGTGGCAGCTTGTTGAGGGATTTGGGGATCACCTTGCTTGGTGTGGATACTTTTTATGTTATGCTTTTAACCAGGGGTCTCCAAACTTGGCAACTTTAAGCTCTGCTGGCTGGAGAATTCTGGGAGTTGAAATCCACAAGTCTTAAAGTTGCCAAGTTTGGAGACCTCTGCTTTTAATTAATAATAAAGCTTAAAAATAAAATCCCTTATTTCCTGGCATGGTTGTTTTTTTCCCCTCTGGACCCAAAAAGAACCAATTGCCTGGACACCTCATCCCTGCTCTGACACTGGATGAAACAAGAGTCCCTCAGCACCTTTTCTGAATGGCAACTTTTATTAATGGCCTCAGTGAGCTGCGTTTCATTTAATCCAAAGCATAGATTGGCTCGACGGGTGAATGCCTCAGACGAGGCTCACAAAAGACGCTGCGGCCTTTTTCATAAACTTTGTTAGTCAGACAATCTGCTGTGGGACTCCATGTTCTATTTTGTTGTGATATAATGCCGATATGTTCTCCCTCCCTTTTGGAAAACCTCCGATTTTTTTTTTTTTTGCTCTCGTGAAATAATCTTCTATATAGAGCAGAGGTGTCAAATTCAAGGCTGGATCCGGCCTGCGGGGCACTTAGATCTGTCCCATGGGGTTGCCCTGGAAACAGCGAAGGACCAGCCCGCGATGCCTCTGCCAGTGAAAATGGAGCTTAGGAGGGTTGCAGGAAACCGTTGCAAATGGAGCCTGCGGCCTTCCCGAGCTTTGTTTTCACCTGCAGAAGGTTGCAGGAGGCCATCACAGCTGAAAATGGAGCTCAGGAGCCCGTTTCCACTGGTGAGTTCTCGGGCTGCCACAGGCACCCCCGACATGAGTGACATTGAGCTGGCCACGCCCACCCCAACCATGTCCACCCCGGCCCCCCAAGGTTAAACACAATCCAAATGCGCCCCTCAATGAATTCAAGTTTGACACCTCTGATATAAAGGGTCCTTGGTGCTCTCTGAGCTTGGTTGTTTTCTTGCAGACGTTACATTACCAAACTAGTAAGGTGGCCAATCGTCCTCCTTTAGGGAGGACAATCCTCCTTTTGTAAGTCTCAAAAAGTGTCCTCCTACATGTCCTTTTTGACATTTGAAGACTAATCTGTAAATCTCCATATTTGATTGATGCCGATCCGATCCATTGTGAGTGATGTGACGTATTTATATTTGACATGACGATTCGTCAAGGCTCGATACAGTGTGGCGAGATGCAATTATGAGATGCATGAACTCCACACAGGAGCATTGTTTTGAGAGAATGTGCCGTGCACAAGAGTGCGCCACGCGCAAGTGGCTTTGTTTTTTTCCTTCAATTTATTTGTGTCCTCCTTTTCATTGTAAAAAAGTTGGTCACCTTAAAACTAGGTAACCTCATCAGTGTTGGGAGGGAGTGGGATTTGTTCTTGTTTTATATTCTGGTGACTTGTCCTGTCAGTAAGAGTGGGAATAGCCTTGGAGATTCTTTGGTTGGGCTGTTTACTGTTAGCCTGCCTGGGATATTGTTTACTTCTTGATTGTTGGCCTAACAATGGTTTAATACCAAAATTAACATTTAACCAATGCTCAAGAAGTAAACGATACCCTAAACAAGCTAACAGTAATCAGTTCAACCAAAGTACCTCCAAAAACATTTCCACCCACACTGACAGGGCAAGCCAACAAAATATAAAATGAGAGCAAACCCCACTCCTACTAGCACTGACGATGTTACCGAGTCAGGTAATGGAATGTCTGCAAGAAAACAACCAAGCTCAAAGAGCACCAAGGACCCTTTCATTTTAAGCTACAAATATCGATAATATTCATCCTGTATGGTGAAAAACTCCAGTTCTGGTCCTCCGTTATACAATGCAAACTTTAGGTCTGTTCAATATAAAAATTCTTCTCTTACATTCCAGCTCCAAGCCGGAAATTGGATTCAGAGGCTGAAACGAACCCTTCTCATTCAATGATTTTCACTGACTTTTCCCTCCATTCTCCTGTGACTTGTTAATTATTTTTGCTTTTCTAGCTTTGCAAAGGCATCCCACCCCTCAACGCTGTTCCATTGTTTGATGTGGTGTTAGGATGGTACATTAATTTGAGAAAGGAAAAGGATTGTCCTAGACAGTACACTGTTAAGCACATACTGTATGCAAAGAAAAAACTTCTTTCTATATATATAGCTCGATATACCCATGCTTTGCTACGAAACCATGTGGTTGGGTTTAGTTTTTGGGGAGGAAAATAAGGGAAAAAAATTGTGCCTCTGCCTACCAGCATCCATCGGTATTCATCTGGCTAGCATCCTGTCAGTGTGTGATAGAGTTGAGGGCTTTCTGGAAACTGAAACAGTATTTGTTATGTGAGCAAGAAGGAGACCACAAGGAGCCTGGGCGTGGCTTAGCTCAACTGTTCTGTACTAAGGCTGCTTAGTGCTGTGAAACTGAAAGTGAAACTCCTCTCTGCTTGTGTTTTGCATTTGGAAGAGATTTCTTTTCAGGTGGGGAGGGGGAGTAGAACTCCTTAGCATCAGAGAGTGTTAATAACAATATAGGAAATACTAATGTTCTGATGGTCATTTCAAAAAATCCTTTCTTAGCGAGCACCTAGAAGCCATATACATGCCAAATTGCTTTAAGAAGTCTGGACCTCAAGTGATGCTGGCTGGGGAATTCTGGGAGTTGAGGTCCAGACTTCTTAAAGTTGCTAAGGTTGGGAAATATTGCTATATACATATGATACCAAAATAAATATTGGCCAGGGGTTTGTGTCTGGAAAAGACCATGCTTTGTGCTAACAGATTGAAAATCTTGTTCCTTTGATAAAGGGAAAAAAATTGAAATCCCAAAGGCGTGCTAGCATTGGGCTCTGGGTCAACTTTCTGCAAGTCCACACAAGTATCACGCATGAGCCACAGTGGCACAGTGGTTAGAATGCAGTACTGCAGGCTAATTCTGCTGACAGCCGGCTGCCTGCAATTTGGCAGTTCAAATCTCACCAGGCTCAAGATTGATTCAGCCTTCCACCCTTCCGAGGTTGGTAAAATGAGGACCCAAAATTGTTGGGGGCAAGAGGCTGACTCTGTAAACCGCTTAGAGAGGGCTGTAAAAGCACTATGAAGTGGTATAGAAGCCTAAATGCTATTGCTATATTCCAAGATAGACTGCCTCTAACTCTGGGAATTCTACTTAGCTTGGTAAAAAAATGGAATCTACACTTTTCTTTTTCTTGAGCTAATCTCCTTGTTAGTTCTTCTAAACTAGGGCTTGATTTCACCAACACCAGAATGTAAGCAAAGTTCTTTTTTTTTTGTCACCGTAAGACGTTTGAAACCAAATTTCTGCCTTTGATTACCAACCCGCATCCTTGGATCAAGCAAAGTGAGATCAGCTTGGGTTAGGGTCTCCCCGGCCAAGCAAAATGCCTCACCTGAGTGCAAACTGTTCTCTTTGGCAGAGTTGCTGTTGCTCAGATAATCTTCTTTGCAGACAAATTTGTTCTCGTCGATGATATACAGTTCCTCGCCGGTCGACAGTTGCTTGTTGCACATCATGCAAGTGAAACAGTTCAAATGAAAGACTTTGCTCCTGGCCCTCCGGACCAAATCGCTCGGAGAGATGCCCTGCGCACAGCCGGCACACTTGGTACCAAAACACCTGGATGGAGGGGAAGGGGAGAGAAGGAAAGAGGGAAGGGAAAGAATAAGGAAAAGGGAGGGGAAAGGATTGGAATATAATGGGGAAGGAAGGAAGTGAGAGGGAGAAAGAAAGGAAAAGAATGGAAGTTGGAAGGAAGGAAGGAAAGGAGGGAAGAAGGAAGGGGAAAGAGGGAGGAAGATGAAAAGGAAGGAAGGAATAAAGAAAAGGAAGGAAGGAAAAGAGGGAAGAAAAGGAAGGGAAAGGGGGGAGGGAGGAAGGAAGGAAAAGAAAGGGAGAAAGAAAGGAAAAGAATGAAAGTTGGAAGGAAAAAGAAGAAAGGGAAAAGAGGGAGGGAGGAAGATGAGAAGGAAGGTAGGAAGGAAAAGCGGGAAGGAAAAGAAGGAAAGAGAAGGAAGGAAGGATAATGGGGAGGATGGATAGGAAGGAAGGAAGGAAAGATTAAAAAAAATCACTAATGAAATTGACCAGAAATAATTTTGATTCAGATCAATCATTTTTCTGATTAAAAAAAAAAATGAAGCAGAATAGCCGTGAGTCCAACCCAATTAGACAATCTACCCACCTGGTGCATCTCAGATCTGTTGTGTCAACTCCGCTTATTTATTGGATTGATATCCTGCTCTTTTATTTAGGAGCTGAGAGAGGAAAGACTAGCACCTCCCTTATTTTTCCCCACAACAACCCTGCAAGGCTCAGCATACTACCTGGCCCAAAGCCACCCAGGGAACGTTTGTGCCTAAGGGAAAATTAAAATTAAAAAATTAAAATTAAAAGAATTAAAGCCAGGTTGCTTTAAAAGATGATTGAAGGACTTCAGACTTAAGATACATCTTAAGGAGATACTTCTTAAGGATAAATCCACACATCTTAAAATTGCTGAGGCTGATAAAGGCTGTTTTGCAGATACACAATATTTCACTAGCAAATATTATCTTAAGCCAAATTGCTCTGGCTTTGCCCTCTTTTTGTTTTTTGAAAATCTATTCCCATAGGTATTGTCAGCTGAAGGCATTGGAAAAAGAACACCATGAACTTGGGAGCATCAATTGTCGGTTTTTACAAATAATTTTCTTTCCTTTCTCATAGCAGCCAGAAGACACATTCATAAAAATTTCATTTAAGGAAGGATGAAATACAGCTGGGGGCAGCATCAGCCAATGTTGGCAAGTCTCAGGAAGACAAACTGAACTGAGCCTAGTTAATATGGAATGGATACCACCAGGAGATCCCAAGGCCGCAGAGTAGATCTGGGAAACCGCAAAACGCGCTTGATATATTTTGGTTCTGTTTCCCAAAAATAAAGGGTGTTCCTATTGCACCTTTTTTTTGGGTGGGGGAGAAACAGAACAACAATGTGACATTTTAAACAGACGTAGATAAATAAATTAGGTTGCTAAGTGCACATTCACTCAAGGGGGAGACTATTTCTCTCCACCAGCTACAGAAAAAAGATATATAGGAACAGAAAGAGGATTTCTGCTTATTAGCACCAAACTTAAAAATAAGATGGAGCAAAGATTAGTTATTTGCGGAGAACATCTTGATAGCAAGAGGAAAAAAGAAAAGAAGAAAAATTCAATAAAGAATAGAAGCCCAGCTATATTTTATTCTTTTATTTCTGATCCAACAAACACTCAAAGCAAGAAGTGAAATGGTAAAATACAATAGAAAAAAAAATCTAAAGCATAAAATTAATGCTTCAATCCGTTAACTGGTAAGAACCCGGTGATATGAGATGGCTTTTCTAAATACCAAGGGAAAATACGGCTTAAACCAGGCCATCCTGTTAAACTCTGAAAGGATTTATTTGCATGTATATAGCATGTTACATGAACCCAACGATGGTATTTTGATCATTCCAATTTAGAGGTTTAGCATCGAACAGTCATAATGGAATACAAATTACAGTTTCCATTACATCTAATCAAATGCATAGCGCTACCTACTTACCAACAATAAAATCCCTGTGTCCGCGAGATGTATTTATTTATTCATTTGTTCATTGCATTGATGGCCCTTTTTTTTCCAGAGCGTGGTTCTCTGAATCAATTCCTTTTTTTTTTCTTTCAAAAAGCAATTTTACAAGAGTCTCTGTCTCTGTCTCTGTCTCTCTCTCTCTCTCTCTCTCTCTCTCTGTTTTATCCCATGAAAACAACCCTGCTAGGTAGGCTGGACTGAGAGTTGAGCGGCTGATTCAAAAACGCAGTTGAGGCTCTTGTAGCTCAAGAGGAATCAAAACCACAAGAGGTTTTAATAGAAACTTAGAGGTTTCTATTTGGTGTCTTTGATCCTAACACAAAGAAATGAATCATGAAATCAACTTTGGAAGGGGACAGATCCTGAAACTCAAATATTTTGGCCACCAAATGAGAAGAGAGGACTCCCTGGAAAAGACTCTGAGGTTGGGAAAGATGGAAGGCCAACAGAGAAGGAGACAGCAGAGGATGGAGATGGTTAGAGAATGTTATCCATTCAATGAACATGAATTTTGGCAAATTCCAGGAGACAATGGAGGATGGGAGGGGAGAGCTGGGAGCTGTGGTCCAGGGGTTGTGAAAAGTCAGACAAGACTTAGCAACAAATCTATTGTCTTGTCTGGTTTGCTTTTGGTGATCGTTTATTCATTTGCATCTATATCACCTGTTAACTTTTTATTCCACTAATATTTTCCCTCATAGAGTTTTAATATATTATATAATATATTAGGCATCCAGAGCTTACGTTGGCAAGGGTGGGCAAGCCATATAAATCAACTGAATGATTGGACGACTGAATGATTCAGTGGTTCAACCCCATCAGTCTCTGGATGAAACAAGCTCAAAGTGGGATGCCTGGAGCCTCTTTTGGTCACCAAACTTTCTAAATCCTGTGTGAGCTCCTAAAGAAGACAATGACCAGATGTTGGAGAAGCCTAGCTATGTCAGTCCATTCAGCCACAAAGCCAAATTACTGTTAATTTGGCCTGCCAATCCATAATCCATACCCTGGAGACTCCAGGCCTTGTTGATCTTGATGGATTTCTGGAAATTAAACAAAGTTGGACCTGGCTAAGGTGTGTTAAAAGTGACCACCAGGAGATTCAAAAGCTGTAAGTTAGATTCAGTAGTCTATAGAACAAAGCAAAAACCCCAAAGCGTCACTTCCTAATTATTGCTAAGAAAACAGCATTGATGTGTCTGCAGAGTCACCAGAAATGAAGTCCAGAATTTATTTATTTTTAGGGGAGGATCATAATCCGAATGACATACTAACAGCATTGCATTGCTGTTAGTTAAATTAAGAATGTAGAATTACGTTCTTAAACATTAACACTTACAACTTTTACTTTAGCGATATCCTTCCAGATCCCATTTGAAAGCCAAATTTAAAATAAATTCAGCAGATGAGCAAAATTCCCAGATAAGACCTCTTTTTTTTCTATCTTATCTATGGGGAACGGAAATAGGTTGCATGGCAAGGCTGAAAGAGGAGAAAGAAAGAACGAAAGAACGAAAGAAAGGAGGGAGGAAGGAAGGAAGGAAGGAAAGAAGGAAGGGAGGAAGGAATCTAAACAGTTGCAACCCAGCCCCTAAAAGCCACGTGGAGTCTTGGTAAATTTATTTATTTGTTAAATTATTTGTTGCTCATCTTGTCATGGGGAGGAAGTTCTGCATTTGGAACATTTTCAGTAGCATCGATGTTTATTCCTTATCTGTTTCTAACCCCCATTTATTATACCTATAATAACTGTATAATGCATATTAGTGCAGATTTGACTTCAAATTCTATCAAGAGGTAAGCAGCTTGACTCCCAGAGCCAGATGCTGTCCCAAACATCTTTGGGTCTCCCTTTTCCTCACATCCACCGCAAACTCTGGTCCTAGTTTCTGAAAATTGGTGCTTTATTTTCTTTCTATTCTGAGATGGGAAACTCTTTTTTTTTAAATAGCCTTAGTGAGGCAGCTTCTCTTAAAAAAGGGAACTTCTCCACAACTGGGAAACATTTAGGTAAAGAGACCAACAAGAAATTTAGGAACCAACTTTAAAGAGATTCTTAAAATGCCCTTATTTCTAGCAGCATGTTCCATCTTAAGTGCCAGGAACTTAGCACAAATCAAGACATGTTGACATTCCCAATGTTGTTTTTTAACCATGCACCAATCCACCCACAAGAAAGGAGGGGGAGAGGATATAATTGCAATTTTAAAATGTATTAGAGATGTGAATAAGTTTCTAGGAGGCAATATTTCCAACATTAAGCAAAAATCAAGAACAGGGAGACGTAGCCTCAAACTGACAGGAGAGAAGTTCAAAAGTCCTGTCAGAAAGTATGACTTCACAAAAAGAGTAGTGGGAGTTTGGAACCTACTTCAGAAAGAAAGAAAGAAAGAAAGAAAGAAAGAAAGAAAGAAAGAAAGAAAGAAAGAAAGAAAGAAAGAAAGAAAGAAAGAAAGAAAGAAAGAAAGAAAGAAAGAAAGAAAGGAGAGAGAGAGAGGGATGGGAGACAGAGAGAGAGAAGCATTCATACTTACAACTTTTACCTTAGCAATATCCTTCCAGGTCCATTTGAGAGCCGAATTTCAAATAAATTCAGCAGATGAGCAAAATTCCCAAATAAACCTTCTTCCTATCTTATCTATGGAGATAGGTGCATGACAAGGCCGAAAGAGGTAAAAGAAAGAAAGAAATAGAAGGAAGGAAGGAAGGAAGTCATGAGTAACTGAGTTTAAACATGCTTGGGATAAACATGCCCATCATCCAAATTTTTAAAAGTAAAATAAAAAACCTCAAAGGGCAGACTTGATGGCTCACTAGGTCTTTTTCTGTCATCACTTTTCTATTTTTCTGTAGTGTCCTGATCACAAGGACAGGGCCATCCAATGTGTTGGTTTTAAATATTTTTATCGCTTCCTAGCCATGGATCTTCAGCAGCTGCTTTCAAGCCCTTTAGCAATTGTTCTGGAATTAAATTCCATGCAGATCTGAATGATTGACAGCTAACCATTTGCTTGACCCCAGCTCCACAAAGGGGGGGGGAATAAATCCCCAGAGGTTTCCTTGTTGAGGGTGAAAATGGGAATTGTTATTAGTTCTCCAAGCGGCGAATGTGGCACATGCAAGGACTGAAAACGCCCCCCCATCAGAAGATGGTAGAATTAGAAGTGGGGTGCACAACAAGGCCAAAAGGGGCAATGGAATGGTTGCAGATTTCTTGCTGATACAAGAAAGAAAGAAAGAAAGAAAGAAAGAAAGAAAGAAAGAAAGAAAGAAAGAAAGAAAGAAAAAAAGAGGAAGGAAGGAGAGAGAGAGAGACAGAGACAGAAAGATGGGACAGAGAGACAGACAAAGAAAGGGAAGGAGGGAGGGAGACACACAGAGAGACAGGACAGACAGAGACAGAGAAAAAGAAAGAAGGAAGGAAGGAAGGAAGAGAGGAAGAGAGGGAGGCATTTGAAGCATAAATTAAGACTTGCAGCCAGTTACCATACTGAAAATAATTAAATATTCCTCACTCCACAGGGATGTTGGAAAAATAAAGATGGTGTATAGTAGGTATCTGCATATATTACAATTCTCCATCAATTATCTTATTACATGGTTCTGGGCATGTTTACTTAGAATAGTACCCCATAGTGTTTAAGGGAGTTTACTTGGGCAAATACATATTGAATAACAGTTTTCTTTGTTATTGTGACTATTCCTAATAGCTCCTTTAATCAAGAGGAATGCACAAAAACAATGCACTGGTTGCCTGAAAATATTCACAGGCATTGCCACAGTTTTATGACCCAATAAAACAGATACTCCAGTGAGGAGTACAAAGCATGTCGGATGAACAGCAAATACAGGATGGGGTTTTTTTGGAGGGGTAGTTCTCTGTAGAATCTATTCAGACCTACCTCCCTCTTTATGAAAGAATAATTGGGCGCCGAGACCCAGAGTTGCCCAAAATCGTCTCTTTATTTTGTGCTGGGTTTTTTAAAAAAAATATTTTCCGTACTGTTCTCTCTGCCCCCCATGCTTTAACAATTGTAAACCGCTAAAAGTTACTTCTATTTTTTTTTTTAAATATAGTTTTCTCCCACTGTCTGTGTAGAAGAGTAAGTCCATTGTAGGGGTGTGTGTGTGTGTTTATAAGAAGGAATCAACAAGAACTTCCTCAGTCTTGTTGAAATCAGTGTGTGTGTGAGAGAGAGAGAAAGAGAAAGAGAGAAAGAGAGAGAGAGAGAGAAAGAAAGAAAGAAAGAAAGAAAGAAAGAAAGAAAGAAAGAAAGAAAGAAAGAAAGAAAGAAAGAAAAGGATTCAGGACTTTCTTCTCGCCTCTTCTCACCCCTTTGTTTTGCCAGAGCCCTAGAATAGAAGCAGAAAAGCCACTCCTGTTAAAACTCTGCTTCATTCCAGGAAGGCAGCTATATCCTAAGTGATCAAACCTTGATGTTTGATATGGCAGTGGGAACCCTGAACCATTGTGGCTTGTTCAGCAAACCACAATGAAGCCCCATCCTTACAGTCTAGGAATTCAGAGTCGCCTTGAACCACCAGGTGGTCGGTGAATAAATTCGATAAACAAATAAAAAGGAGATAAACAAATAAAAACCCAGGAGATCCTTGGTGGCTCTCTCTGAGCTTGGTTGTTCTCTTGTCGAGGTTTCATTACCCGAACTAGGTAACATCACCAGTGCTAGCTGGGTCATTGTAACGTCTGCAAGAAACCGACCAAGTGTGGAGAGGACCAAGGACCACTCATTGCAACCCTGAGCTACAAATACTGTCCTTTAAATAAAAAACTCAGTTGCATAAACCCAAGCAGGGGGACTGTGATGGGAGATATTATCTATGTGGTTCTCTGCCAGCAGATTCTTAATCAATCCCATTTTTGGATGGAATTGACTCGGAAGGCGATGATCACCCCTGAAGCTTTGCGGCTTTGGAAGATGCCTTGGATCGGGTGGGATCTGGGTGGGATCTCAGGAACAAAAAATGGCTTTAGGGAAAGGAAAGTTTCTCCTAACCATGATTGGGGACCCTCTTTCCGCCCCTAGGGACAATCCTGGTTCATCCTTGCTTCTGAGAATCTCAAGCAACCAAGGTGAGATAGCCTCGAAGCCAGGCTTTTCCTCGCAGCGAGAGAGGAAACACACCATCACGGCTGCCATCTTGACTTTTTTGCCCACAGCGGGCAGACATCCTTCTAAAAAGAACCAGGGCCAGAAGCTTCACACCTTACTTTTATGGGCACAAATCCAGATTTGCAGGAACGGCTGGGCTGGCTTGCTAACCCACCAGCAAGTCGCATAAGCAACTTCCTCCAGCACCCCCTTCCCACATCCTTCCTTTGGGGGGTCCCAGTGGAGGTGGGTGGAGCTAAAGTGGAGCCCAGTAACTTTTACACCTGCCTTACTCAAACCCGGCAGGATTAACCAAACCGGTGTGGGGATAACCTGGAGAAGGGAAGGAGGTGGGAGAAGGGGGAGAAGCTCTTTTTAGAAAGAGCTTTCATTTTCTACACTAGAGATATTTTGTCTAACGTTTGTGCGTTCACACGTACGTTTATTGACTCGCTTCTCCTTGTAACCTGAAAACGCCGCCACTCACCCCCACACCTCCAAAATAAAATATAAATTTCAACTGCCGTTTTGCCTTCCTTTGCGCGGTCTTGTAGACTAATCCTGCCGCTGGGCGAGTCCCACAGTGGGCGATCCAACCCCGTTCCTTCATCCACGCGTATTCTCGGATCAGTGGGGGGATCTGGGATTGGCTAGCGGTCCCAGTTGAACCCGGAGATCGTTCGGTCTGGGCCGCCCTGCCTTTTCCCATCCTCCAGCCAAGCCAGAAGTTGAGGAGAAGGCAGGGCGGCCCGGAGAAAGATGGGGATCGGGGCCATCGCCAGCCCTGGGCGCTTTCCCAAAGCCACGCGAGTCAATTCCACACGTTCCCCCCTTGAACCCGCGGGCATGCCGTTGCATCGCCCGGTTTCTGCGCCGGATGGATCCCCGCTCGGTGGAAATCCCGGCTTGTGAAACGAGCCAGGCCGATCCGATTTTCCATTTTGTGGCCAAGTCATCCTTTAAGTCGGCGTTTAACCACAAACCACCATGGCTAAAGTGCTGAGCCCAGGAAAGCGGGGACAGTTCAGACAGAGGATTCGAGCGACGGCTTCGTGATGAAGATGGGAAACCCCTCCACCCTCCAGCCAATATCCTCTTCGCTGTGAGTCAGACCCCGCGGGCGAGCTACTTCTGCCCACCTGGTCGATGCCCACGACCGCTCCGCCAACGCGCGTCCGGCCGCCCCTTGGCAGAACGCAACGGGGGCTCGATTCCTTCGTCATGCTGAAAGCAGAGCGACTCGCCGAGCGACCCGCACAAAAACCGGAGCAGAAGCGCGGTGGAGCCTTCACAACTTGTCTTTTGCAAGACTCCCGGCCCAGTCGGGTGATAATGGAGAGGGTGGGAGTTCATACGTACTTCCACCACCGTGGGATGCAGCAGCGTCGTGAGAGAGGATGATAGAGCTGGTCTCTTATCATTCAGACGACTGGGTCCGTCTCTGTTGGTCGGCCAATCTCAGGAGAACTGTTAGACACGTGTCTTTTCTAGGCCAGAGGACAAGGCTGTTTTCTCCTAGTCCCAATAGATTTCCCAGTGGCCTCCTTTCCAAATTCTCCCCGGAAACAAACATTGCTTGCCTTCTAACGAGGTCACGGGTGAGCGGGTGGGAGGGGACCCCGAAAGGCACCCTCTCAACATCGAATAGACTACACGGCCTCTAACCATCCCCACGTCCGAGCTTGCAAAACGCCAGGATCCCTCCGGCCTTTACCCACTGGCCAGGATCCGGGACTCTCCGTGGCCCGTGGGTAGGACCCCCTCCCCGCCCCCAAGTCTGTCTCGGGTCTTGGTCATGGGCTTCACCTCTTCTTTTGCTTTGGTGGGGGGGTTCTTGGGTTATATCCCTGCGGGGCAATGGATGTTTTGAACCCTTAAGGAAAAGAAAGTCGATCCCAAAGGATCGCTTGCAGGGAAGCCCCGTGTTAAAAAAAAAAGCAACCAAGCGCTCGCTCGGGGCTTTTTGCCAGAAGCGAAAAGCAAGACGCGGCGTGGGGATGGATCCCCAAGCAAACGAAGCTGCGCGACATAGGACTAGAAACTTGAAAAGCAAAGCAAAGCAAAGCAAAGAATCGGGAAAGAAATCTGGGGAAGCGCTGGGAAGAATTGGAGGTGAGTCTCCAAAGCCTTCCACACGACAAATTCGGCTCAAGACTGAGCGAAAATGTCATTTGGGGGGGGGAAGGGAAAGAAAGGAGGGAGGGCGGTCTGGTCTGCGGTGGGGTGAGTGGAAAGCCGTCGGGAGTGGCAGTGGGACGCCTCTCGGAGAGAGAGGCGGCGGCTGCGCTTCGCTTTGAGGTCCTGGGTTGCATCCCTCGGCAACCCGGCGCCCTTCCGCTGTGCTGGAGGCGAAGGCCCGCATTTGGAGAAAGGGAGGGGGAGGACCCCCGCCCGCCCCAGGGACGGTGACCTTCCCCGCCCGCCCTGCTCCTCCGCCTCCTCCGTTGCTCCCGTCCCGCTCCTTCTCCTCCTCCCGTCCTATTTACCCGTGGACTTCATCTCCTTTCGCACGACCTTCAACGGGACGTCTCTATTTCTCTCCCCCGCCCCCCGCCCCGTCTCCTTCCTTTTTCGGCTAGCCCCCTTCTATTCCCCGCCAAACACAAAATCCGGGGTAGAGTTGGGGTCTCTAGGGAACAAATGCAGGGTTGCCCCAAATCAGAAGGAATCCGGAAAGGCTTAAAAACAACAACAACAAAAACCAAATACATTTTATTCCGTTGCTGCTTTTGAATAAAACGTGTAAAGTCGTAAAAGGCGCCCTCGCACCCCCGATTTCTGATTTTTTGGCTGCCAGACAGTCGCCCCCCACCCTCACCGCTCTCCTACAAATGCAGGATGAGGGCTATACGCTCCGCTTTATATTTTGACACCTCGCTGCCACAACAATAATAACAACAAAAAAGACTTTATTTTCACAGACTCTGGAAAACTCAGCTTGGCCTTCCAATCCCTGCTTCTCCAACTGACATCCTTGGCCGCCCTTTCCTCTATTTATTAAAAATGCCCACTTTTAAAAGAGTGTTCTAGGAAAGCGAGGCGGGTTCACACAACCAGCCTAACCCCGCTGGATTCGCGAAGCATCCCTGGCTAAAAACCTCACCAAAGAAGGCTTTGCCGAAATAACTATTTAATAAATTGAAATGCGCTCAATTTTAGGAAACTAATGGTTTTGCCTTCCCACGACCTCAAGTTCCCCGTTTCAGGTAGGTCCGGCCTCCCACCTCCAAAACCCGGAAAGACATCGGAGCCGCCCAAATGCCTTGAGACCCTCCACCAGCCGGTCCTTAATTCATACTTAATTAATACCATGGGCGCGTCGTGGGAATCGAGGAATCCGGGTTAATTCCAGTTTAGTTCAGCTGGGTTAAATTAAATGTAGGTTCGTTTGCTTTTGCAGGAATCGCCACCGGGATTCAGAAACAGAGAGACCAAAAGTCAATTAGAATTCGTTTTTTCCCCCTCCTCCGCTGGGCTGGGGAACACGCAAGTTTTGCAAAGTGGGATAGGGCGCAATCGAGTTTCCTCCCACCCACCTCTCCTCCTCCGAAAGGAAAAAAAAAGCGTTTTTCCTCCCACTTATTTCAATTTTGGCTGAATAAAAACCTTATCAGCCGGCGAGTCTTCTGTGAATATGCTAAAAATGGGCACCAACACCCAACCGCTCCAGCAAGGGTGGTCGCATGATTGGGTGTGCGGTGGAAGGGTGTGTGGTTATCTGAATTAGAATCCACTTCTTGCCTTATCCCATACAGGGACCCGGAGGTCGTTAAGAAGCGAGTCAGAGACAGTGCAAAGCCGGCTGTTCCAATTCAGCAAAGCTGACAGTAAACTCAAGCTGGTGTTATCCAATTAGGCCAATGGATGGTTGCTTAAACGTGGTTTACAAAATAAAACCCTGGTGGCTGGTTTCTAAAACAGGAGGTTCCTCCCCCCCCCAATCTAGTCAAGGAAAAATAACCAACATTCCCTCCACACGTTAACGAAGGCTTTTAATATTGCTTTGGGCTGGCATGTATGTTTGTGTGGTTTGCTGTAGATCCATTGGATTCGTTTCTGGTCCGAGGCAGCGAGCGAATGAACTCAGGGTCAAGTAGGTCGTGTGGACTCGGCTGCTGGGGAAAAAGGGAGGCCACAGTTTAACCAAGGGAACCCAGCTTGAAGCTGGGTTCCCCCACGAGGATAAGCCACGGTTTGCGGAATAGACTCTCTTTGGCTGGATTGATCCAAGGCAAATCCAACTCCAAAAAGCTGCTTTTACAGCTAAACTTGAGGACCAAAAGATTTGAGCTGCCTCTGCCGTAGCAGGCGCAAAAAAACCCCAATTGGTTTTTTTGGGAAGGGGGTTTGGATCCTTTTGGGGGGAGAGACGCCGGAGGCCATTTTGGCGTGCCAATGTCGTCCCCCCCAGGTGCATAAGGGGGGCAGTTTTCAAGGCAGGTGCGAAGCGGAAAGAGAAACGCGTGTATTATTGGTTCTATTATTATTTATTCGGAGTCTGTCGGCTTGCCTCGCTTTAGACAAGACGCTTAGATAAGATCGTTCGCTTTAGAGAACCCGGTTTCCAGATTCCAACGCTACCCGGGACATTTAAATCTCTCCGAACCTATCCTGATCTCACACACGCACCGTCTGCCCCGATTTCAAGCCCGCAAGGCAGATTTCACAGCCCCCCTCATCCCCAACCCGCTGTGGGCGGGCCTGGCGGTTTTTTAGAAAACCATCTTCCAAGCCGAGAATTGGGCAAATCGGTTCAGTGATCTTTTGGATCCGTTTCCTGCCCATCGCAAGAAGAACCACATCGAGCGGGGGTTGGGTGGGGAGGCTGCGGCGGTACAAAGAGACAAAGCCCAGGCCGAGTTAGCCACCGACCCTTTGCGCTCTTCTAAAACCCTCTTTCCGAGGTTTTCTCCCTTAGAAGAGCGCAAAGGGTCGGGAACCAGCAGCCCCGCGTCTTCTTCGGAGGGGTCCCTTCTCCGGCTAAACCTCGAATTTCCCGCCGGGGACGGGCAGGCAAAGGGGTTCGCTTTATATTTAAAAAGCGGGGGATCCGTGGCTTGGACAAAAACTCCCTCTCGCCTCTACATTTCCCGTTTAATGTAGGTTTTATTACTACCTTTATTGTCAGAGTACAACATGTGTACAGTGAATGAGGTTGGCTGAACCTCCCTTCATGCATCCTTCCAGCCCAACACAACTCACAGTGAGAACAGAAGTCCCTAACCCAATCCCAATCTTATTACATCATGGGACCTTGTTGCACGACGCGTCGCCCCCCCCCCCTCCTCTTGAAACATTTTTATTTAATTTGAAAATGTTTCTGCACATTTGCGCTTCCCCTTTGTGGTTTTTTTGCCCAGTTTGGATGAGAGCGCGCGCCTGTCTCTTATTTTCCCGAATTCGTTCGGTTTGAAAGCGGGGTTCACCCAAGTCGAAGGAAGCCCGGCCCCTTCGCTTCGGGTCCTTCTCTGGAAAACCCGCAGCCCCCCCCGTCCCCCCAGTCTTTCAATGAGACTTAGCGCCCCCATTAAGCTTTCATTCCCGGCTCGCCCTTCCAAACGAGCGCGCTCCCTCCCATGGAAAGCAATCTCCCCCTGCTCAAACAAGGCCCGGAGGAAAGCGGCTCGGGCAGCGTGCGCGGACGGAGTGGATGGGTAAACCTGAAGGCGAGGCGCCGATCCTCAGCGCTTCTCCCCTTCATCAGCCGGGTTTCGCGAAACCTTGAAAGGATCGGCGGCGCAACGATTTCCTAGGGGAAAATTCAAATAAACAAAGNGCGAAACCTTGAAAGGATCGGCGGCGGAACGATTTCCTAGGGGAAAATTCAAATAAACAAAGGGAGCCGGGTTTAAACAGGAAACCACCACCAGGCTGGGCTCAAGGGACGAGGCTCGTTTTCCCGAGCAGGGATGCGCGGTTTTCCAGGCCAAGCTCGATGGGGACTCCAAATTTTCTGGGGGTCAACCAAAAAGAATTTGCTTGCTCGCATTTTTTAAAAGGAAAGAAAGGAAGAGCCGTCCCAAGCGACAAATGTGACGCCAACCTCAGCTGTCTGAAGCCCAAGGCGGGCCGAGACCTATGGGAAGTGTAGTTCCCCCCACCCCCCTTTCGAAAGAAAGCCGGCGGGATCACTCCCTTCTCCAACCCGTATCGTGAAATAATTCTGACAAGCTTCAAAAGACGCGGGGATGGCGGACTTGACCCTTTTCTTAATTTGGGGCGCTCCAGGGCCTTCATGGCCTGGCATTGAGGAATTAGGGCGGAGGGCAACGGTTGAATAGAGTCCGGATTCCTCTGTGGGCAAAAAACAAAACAAGACACAAAACCCTGGTGGTCGTGCATCCCGTTCCCACAACCGAATGGACGCGCTTCCTGGTTCAACTTTCAGCTGGCTTTGGATTTGCGGACGCGACTCTGTTCGCCTCCAATTCTACATTTGCACACCCTTTATTTTTACACGCATATATGGGTTCGCACACTGACCTCTATTTCTACACGTGTATCTAAATCCTCACACCCGCGCGCCTATCATAACAGACTCCACGTAGGTGAAAGAAACTGTCCATTATCTACACCGGCCGCTGCCCCTTTTGCGGTTTCTTTTGTGGGGACCTCAGCTGCATCGTGGCGCGGTTCCCCGTGCTGCGCCGGCTTGGTTCGGATCCCAAAGGCCGCCTCGCTTGGTCCCTGGAAGGAAAACGCGGATAAAAGGACAAGGCCTTTCCTGCCCCGCATTTAAAAGCTTTCTTCCCTTTTCTCGCCAGGCCGACGGAGGCGACTTGAGACACCCGGGAACAAAGCCGAGTGCCGACCCCAGAAATCGGCTTTCCGTGCGCTCGCTCGCCCCGGCCTTTTTCCCAAGAGCGGAGTATCCTCTGCGTGAGTGCAAGGCGCTGGACGAAGCCGGGCCGTCGTTGGTCCGAAAGCTTCCCTTCCCTTCGTCCACCCCTGCCCCCGGTCGGATTGGCCCTCAATTCACCTGACCCTGAGAATCCCCCCAAGAGGAAGAGGAAGGAGAGGGGGAGGGAAAGGGCTTTGCACGAGCTCAGAAGTGCTGTCTACACTCCGGGCCAGCGGAAATCTCCCAGAGCCTTTGAAGCGGAACCTCGGGCCCAAAGGATTCCCCCCCCTCTCTCTCTCTTGCCCGGAGAAGCGACTTTCGCTTGACATATATCTCCCCCACGGAAGGAGGCGTCGGAATGGTTTGCATATTGCAAGCGGGAGTCGAAGAGGAGGGAAAGAGCCAAAGGACAAGTTTCCAAGGCACGGAACAATTCGGGAGGCGGGGTGGGGGGCTTTGCCAAAGACGACCAGAACCACCCATCCCGCCCAGCCCAGGCAAGAGCAGTCGCCAGCATATTTACCCAGAAGTAATCCCCACCGACTCAATAGTTTCTCCTAAGAAAGAACAAGCCTGCTTCCGGATTCCCACAAGGCGTTGGACCAGGTCGGGGAAGGACCAAGCAGCCTGCGCCCAATCCGTGACACTCTTGATTTTTTTTTTTAAAGATTTGGGAAGTCTTAGCAGCCTTATTTGGATCCCAGCCCTCCAGGTTACTCTCCGGTCCATCGTCTTTGCAGGGAACACACGTGAACCCGGTTTAATTTAGGAAGCAGGTTAAGCGAGTCTTGTGAATGCGGTGGGAGGCCGACTTCCGTGTCAGAGAGACGTAGATCAATGCCGTGAAAACGAAAGGAGAGGCGGAGGAAGCGGGCACAAAGCCCTTTGGGAAACTTACCTAAAAAAGTCGTTTTTACAGTAGAGTTTTCCTTCTCGGGAGAAGCATTTCTCGGTCAAGTTACATTTACATTCGCAACACTGGACGCATTTCACGTGCCAGGCCCGATCCAGGACGTTGAGCAGGAAGCGGTCCAGGATGGGTCGTTTGCAGCCGGCGCAGTGAACCATTGTCTTTGGCTAGAGGTCGTGCTGGGGGGGAGTGGGCCTGGGGTGGGAGGGGGGCCCGGAGGAGACGGCGATTCCGAAGTCGGCCGAAAGGAAAAGTCCGTGCTTCAAAAGCCCTTCCCGGGCTGCAAAAGAGCAGGGGCACGAAACCAAGGCGAGGAGCCCACAAACGCCAGCCTCAAACGAGACCCCGATGGGGGCAGGCAAAAAAAAAAAGGGGGGGGGAGAGAGAAAGGAGCCCCTCCCGGCTCCGTTGGTTGGCAGAGCCTGAAAGAAGCTGGCAGCTGGTTTTGAACACGCAGGGGCAGGATCGCGGAGCGGGAGGGGGGGTTTGCCCCTCAGACACCCCTCTTAGTGCATCTCGCCAACCGCCTTTTCCTTCTCAATTGTTCCAAATCATCATCATCATCATCATCATCATCATCAAAACCAGCGATTTCCCACCCTCGTCCAGAAGTTTGGTGAGTCGAGAACCAAAAGAAGATAAAAGTTATCAATAAAATTGTCCTTTTTCTTTCCTTCTCGGCTGTATGAATGTTTGCAAGAGAAGTTCTTCTTCTAAAAGGCCGGCTAATAACAATAATAACAATAGTCAGGTCGAACTGAGCAGGACGAAAACTTAGAAGAGGAAGGACCATCAATCAGGTGTTAAAAAGAAACAAAAGGCGAGGGATTCTCTCAGGTTTGAGGTAGAACAGTCCGAGGTCAAAGTGCATTCAAGGACGAAATAATTTTTTTTAAACAAAAATCCCGCCTCCTCCTCTTCCTCCTGGGGAAAAATAATTCAGCAATAAATTAAAAAGGGGGGAAGCGGGACCGCAGGCGAACGACAAGTCGACGAAACAGAAACGCGAGCGAATCTTTCACACCTGGGCCGGATGGGAAGAGCCGAGCCGAGGCGGGAGTGGGGGGGATCAGAGGCAATTGGGGTCCCTCCTTCTCTACAAAGAGTGTTTCGTTTTTAGGAACGGAGGACAAGACAAGGAATGACCGACTCTCTTTTTTTAACGGTCCTTTTCTTCTTTTTTTCTTTTTTTAAAAATCGGAATCATATATATATATAAATATATATATATATATTTGTCCTAAAAAGACGCGGCCCTTCCCTCCCTCTTTCCTCTGTCGTTTGCCCTAAATAATAATAATAATAATCATAATAATAAATAATAATAATAATAATAATAATAATAATAATAATAAATAATAATAATAAATTCTTCCCTCGCCTGGGGGTGGGAGGGGAGTGGGCGAAGGGTGACGAAGGTGGGGGGATAGATTGAGGAGGAAGGAGAGCAAGGAAAAAACAGCAAGCGACCTAAACCCCCTTACGGGTCTGGGTGCTGGCTCCCCACTCTTCGCCTGGTCCATGGGCAACGGCTCGGGTTTGCTGAGTCGAGGCTGCGTGCCGGGTCGGGTGCGCAAAGGAAAGAGGGGGGCAGACCCCGCGCTGGATCGGGGGTGGGGGAAATGCCTGGAAGTCCCCTCTTTTTTGGCTCCTCCAAATCCTCTTCCTCTTAGGCGGCCGTGGTGCGGGAGAAGAAGTGGTTCTCTAACTGGCTGCTTCGCCAAGCGCGCGCCCGCGCGCGTCTGTCTGTCCTGCCCCCTGCCTTTTTCTTTTTTACTTCTTCTTCTCTTGCCCCTCCGGCCTTGGCTGGCGTTCGGCTCTTGCTTTGGCCCGGCCGGCTTTTTAGAACTGCGGCTTGGCCTCGGCTCGCCTCCGAAAGCTTATGCAGCGAGGGGCGACGTCACGGCAGCCGCCGCCAATCGGCCCCGGCTGGATCTACTGCCCCCTCTCTTTCCTCTCCACCTCCATTCCAACGCCTGGCTTCGGCTCCCGAAGTTCGGACGTCTTTGGCGCTGCCCGCAGCGCCGGCTGCTTCGAGGGCGGAGAGAGGAGACCGTTGCCCCCTCGCGGCCCCCGAGAAGAGCGGTACGTTTGGGTCAAACCTGTCAAACACCAGACCTGTCGCTGGAGGTTGGGTGGGAGAAAGGAAGGAGAAGAGGGTGAGAGATGGGGCGGGAGAGTTCCGAGCACTTCTGGGAAACGCCAGCTGGAAGTTTCGCGCGGGGGATGGAGAGAACGCCGGCAGCCAAGACATTGGAGGGGGAGGGGTGTCCGGTCTACGCTGGGAGGAAGATCGGGAAAGTCTTTTAAAATTTCCCCTTCCTTTTTCTGTCTCACTTCCCTTTTTTCCCTTTCTTTCTATCTCCCTGTTATCTCTTTCTTGTTTTAAAATTTTCTTCTGTCTTCATTTTCTTTTCTCAGTCATCATTTCCCTCTCCTTCCTTCCTTCCTTCCGTCCGTCCTTCTGAAGAGGTGAAGGGAGGATCAAGCAGAAAAGTCATTTCCACGTTCAAATTCCCGAGTGGATATCCCAAGAAATCCAGCTGGGGCGTCTTTTTCGGTCAACAGAGCTTCCGTTCAGAACAGAGAGTCTCTTCTTTGTTCCTAAAAGTTTCCACCCTTCCCAAAAAGGAAAAAAAAGGGGGGGGAAAGGCAGATAAAATTAAAGAAGGGGANAAAAGGAAAAAAAAGGGGGAAAAAAGGCAGATAAAATTAAAGAAGGGGAAGAGAGCGCTCGAGAAGGAAGCCAGGTCCTATAAACTGCCCAAGAGGGGAGGGCGGCGGCGTTTGCAGATATCCCCTCGAAGGCAAAACTAAAAGTTTAGAATTGGCAAAAGGGAAACAAACTGGGACCGAATGTAATTTAGGTCCCGTGTGCATTGGGGGGGAAGGGGGGAGGTGTCTGCCAAAGCGATGGCCGCGTAAGTGGAACGCTAGCCTCTTGAGNGTAATTTAGGTCCCGTGTGCATTGGGGGGGAAGGGGGGAGGTGTCTGCCAAAGCGATGGCCGCGTAAGTGGAACGCTAGCCTCTTGAGGGCTAGAGTCTTGATCCTGAAAGTTTTGCAAGTCGGAGGGTGCTGCGTTCAAGAAACCCTGGCTTTTCAGTGGGTAAAGCTAGGCGGGCGCAAAATGTGCGCGCCTACCTGAGGCTTACCTGAGCTTCCCCTTACCTGGGAATCGGCAGACAGGACTACCTTCGGAGCATCGCGGAATTCCCGCCGCCGCTGGCCAATCAACGGAAACAATAAGAAATTCCCCACTCCGTAATTTCTAAGGGAAACCTTCCGTCTTTGCCGCCTTTGTGCGTGGGAAATGCGGATGAGTGAATACAGCTTTCCTCCCTCAGGTCCATTCTTTTCTTTTTGGAGAAATGACCTAAATTTCTTTTCAAAGGAAAGTGTGAAGTTGACTCCCCCCTCCAGTGAAAATAAAGGCGAAACCTCTGGAGAGGTTGGGATTCCACGCACCCCCTACATGGGGATAAGGCCCAGGGGTCACCGTGGGCTTCTTTTGATGCCCCTACCAACGAAAGTGGAATTCACTGATAAGGGTTTATATTTGCCGCGTTTTGTTTATTTAGGACGCTTATTCTCGTTTCAGTCCTCTGTGTGTGTGGGAGAGAATGGGGAGGGGGAGAGGGGGGGAGAGAAAAAGTGTGGGGAATGGGAGAAGGAGGGAGGGAGGGAGAGGGAGAGGAAGATAGGGAGAAAGGAAGAGAGAGGGGGAGAGGGAGAAAGAGAGAGGGAGAGAGAGAAAGAGAGGGAGAAAGANGGTATGGAAAATGAGGGGAGGAGGGGAGAAAGAGAAGGAGAGAAGGAGAAAAGGGAGGGAGAGGGAGGAAGAGAGGGAGAAAGTGAAACAGTGAGGGGGGAGAGGGAGAAAGAAGGAGAGGGAGAAAGAGAGGAGTGAGAGAAGGAGAAAGAGAGGGAGAGGGAGAAAGGAGAGGGAGAAAGAGAGAGGCGTGTCACAGATAAAGCTTTGGGAAGTTTTGAGAAAACGGGAGTCATTTGCCAAATTCAGGGCGGACAAGGGGCGCTCGCCAACTTCCTCCTCCACCTTTATCTTAAAAAAGCCGACGCTGTAACACATTTTAACATCCCCCGCCGCTCCCCCCGCCGTCCTGATCTACTTCGCACCTCTCGTTTCCCAAACATTTCTCTCTCTTGGACCTTAAGCTCAGCCTGGGGAAGTGAAGGCCAAAGGTTTATTTGCGGGGTGGGATGGGGTGGGGGGAGGAAAGTTAGATTTAAATCTCCCCCATCCCAATCTCTCTCTTTCTCGTCCCCACTTCAAACAAAGTTAAAAGTCTGTTTTAGGCAAACCGCTGAGCCAAAGATTCTCGCCGACCTACGGGACATAAAGACAGCGTGACAGACCCCAATGAGCGTATTTATAAATCGTCCTTATCCTCCTTAACTAGAAAAAAACAAATAACGAACAGGTCTATTAAAAAAAATAAATAAATTTTAGAAAAATCACAATTGTCCATTGTTCAGGAGAGAGACCCTCAAATGAACCGGTTTTATTTTTATTTTCGAAATGTGGCTCGTTTAAAGGAGAAATTCAAGAGCTCTCCTCCCTTATATTCTCTTTCCCCCGCCCCCGCTAGTTATTTATTCGGTTTTTAGGCAGATTGAAGCGTCTTGTTTGAACGTCCCCACCGAACCATCCTTTTGACCGTAAAATGAAAATCCGGGCGTCTGCCGTGGATGGAGAGTTGGAAAAGAGGCTAATTCCTAACCTCCCCCCGCCCCCGTTTAAAATGGTTTGGATGTGGGGAGGGGAGGGGGTTTCCTGAAAAAGATATCTTTAAGTGGCGGACAAAACGCGCGGCGTTAAATCAAACAAGATAAAGATAAGGTTCGTGACCTCTTTTTCTTTTTTTGGGGGGGGGAGGAAAATCCCACCGTGTCATTCGCGGAGTTGATCGATTAATGAGGTTTATCAGAAAAGCTCGATCGGCCTCACAGCTCCCTCCAAACCCGCTCTCCTTTTGGTTACCTGATAATATTTCACCCCCACCCGCCCACCCCGCAGTTCCTATCATCTTCCAACTGAACGAATACATCCGCCCTTCTGCTTTTTTAAGCCACCCGGCGGAGGGGGGGTGGGGAAGAGAGAGAGAGAGAGAGAGAGAGAGAGAGGAGACCTCTTGACCTCACGTCACCCCTTCCCCAAGAGCCTCAATCCGGAGTGAAAGTCGTTTTAGCCTGGACCATTCCAAAAACGGGTGCCCCACCCCGGGTGCCCCCCCCCCGCACGAATCCTGTCGAGGCTTCGTTTGGAAATCGTGTCTTTCTTTCTTTCCCAGTAACGAGTTCTAATTCGGGCCCGGGGTCTGAATCCTCAAACCAATTAAGCCGAAGGTTTGGAGGAGAGGAGGAGGAAGAGGAAGAAGGGGAAGAAGAAGAGGAAGAAGAAGAAGAAGAAGAAGAAGAAGAAGAAGAAGAAGATGATGTAGGGACAGATTTGGGGTTTGCTGTTGGTTAGAAAGGCGGGTCCTTTTGACAGTGGGAAAAAAATATTTGGGGTGACGGAGCTAATTTGGACACTCCAAAACCTGATTTACGGTTCATTTCTGAGCAAACAGGCTTCCCTTAAAGTAAGAGGCACCTACGTTGCAATTCGGTCCTCTGAACGGCACAGTTGACCCGGTCGAAGCGGGATCCGGCACAATTTGGGCTGTCGGGGGGGGGGGGGGGGGNGGGGGGGGGGGTTTGATTCTTGCTTTCAAAATCCGCGCGGCAAAATGTGTCGGGAGGCCGCCTTCGAAGGACGGCAACGAGAGAAGGGACCGCCGTACAACCTCTATCCCATTGAAATCAACCGGGAACTGCTCTCCTCCGTAGCTTTTGGCAAGCGGAAAAGCAACGGAGGGTGCCGAAAAGTATTGTGAGGAAGGAAAGTGGCGGGCTTGTGAGTTGAGCACTGGAGGAAGGGGAAAAGGTGGGGAGGGGAGCAGAGAAAGGGGAAGAAGAAGGGAAGAGAAAAGCGAGCAGGAAAGGAATAAAAGGGCAAGCAAGGAAAGGCAGGGAAAAGGAAGCAAAGAGGGAGGGTGGGAGAAAACGCATCAGACAGGTGGAAAAAAGAGTGGAAGATAAAGGGGAAGGAAGGAACTAAGAAAGGAAGGAAGGAGGGAGGGAGAGAGAGGAAGGGAGGGAGGAAGGAAAAGGAAAGAAGGAAGGAAAAGGGAAGACGAAAGGAAGGAAGGACAATGGGATGGAGGGATAAGGAAGGAAGGAAAGAAGGAAAGATGAATAATGGGAGGTAAGGATAAGAAGGAAGGAGAGAGGGAGGGAGGGAGGAAGGAAGGATGGGTAATGGGAGTGAGGGATAATTAGGAAGGAATGAAAGAAAGAAACAAAGGAGGAAGAGATAATCGGTGGAAGGGATAAGAAGGAAGGAAGGAAAGGAGGAAGAGATAATGGGAAGCAGGGATAAGAAGGAGGGAGGGAAGGAAGGAAGGAAGGGTGGGAAGTGGGGGGCGGGGAGGGAGGATAAGAAGGAAGGGGGAGAGAAGGAAATAGGCGGGAAGGAGGAAGGGCAGTGATGCGGGACGGAAGATGCGCCCGTCCTTCTTCCCCTCTCCAGAAGGCCCGGCCGCATCCTCCCCGCGCCTTCCGCCCGGCCGTCCTCCCGCGTGGCGGGCAGGGAGCGCTGGCTGGGGTGCCGGTGGCGGCTGCGGGGGCGCCGGCCTCGCTCGTTCCGGCTCTCCAGCGCGGCAGCTGCCCCGGCGGTGCCAAGGGACAGCCTCGCCTCGGAGCCCAGGCGCCCAAGGAAGGGAAGGGGGGACGAGGCCTGCGGGGTGAGCAGGGGGGCGCGGGGGGGGGGGGCGAAGGGAGAGAGACAACAAGCCACAGCGCTGACTCTGGAGTCGCGGGCTTGGTTTTCTGCTGATGAAATAAATGGCTTGACATTCCTTCCTTCTTCCTTCTTTCGGGCATTTATCTCCTTTTGCTTTTTTACTTCTCCTGCTCCCTTCCTCTTTATCTTCATGTCTTTTTCTTCCTTGCCTTGCTATCTTCCTTCCTTATCCTTCCCTTGCACTTCTATTTAATCTTCTATCTTTTTTCTTCTCCCTCCCTCGCCTTCCTCTTTATCTTCCATTCTTTTTCCTTCCTTCTTCCTTCCTTCCTTCCTATCCCTTCCTTCCTATTTATCTTCTATTCTTTTTCTTCTCCCTCCCTCCCTTCTCTTTATCTTCCATTCTTTTCGCTTCCTTCCTTCCTTCCTTGCGCTTCCCTTTAACTTCCATTTTTCTTCTTCTCGTCGTTTCTTCCGGCTTCCTTCCCATTTATCTTCTATTCTTTTTTTTCCCCTCCCTCCCTCACCTTTTATCTTCTTCCATTCTTTTAATCTTCTCTTATTTGTTTTCTTCCTTCCCGTTCCTTCCCTTTTATTCTGCGCATTATTTTTTTCATCGTCTCAGGTCTCTTCTTTCCTTCCTTTCCTTCCTAATCCTTCCACGCCATTTAATCCTCCTTTTCTTTTTTCTTCTCTCCTCCCTTTCTCTTTAATCTTCGCGCAATACTTTTCCGCTTCCTTCCTTCTTCCTTGCCTGTCCTTCCATTCCTTCCTTCCTTCTATCCTTCCCTTTAACCTCATTTTTCATTCTTCTCTCGTTTCTTCCCTTTCTTCCCAATTATCCTCCTTATTCTTTTTCTTCTCGCCTCGCCTCCTTCCTGCTTTATCTTCCATTCTTTTCCTTCCTTCCTTCCTTCCTTCCTTCCTTCCTTTCGGGTGTCGCATCTTTCCTCAGCTCCTTCCCGGCATAAAGACCAATTTAGCTCTTTATCTCAACCCCCCCCTTTCTCTTCCAGTCACAGAAAAGAACAGAAGACACTACAATGGAGCCTTAAGAAGTGGAGAAAAGTGTCCCCCTCACAAAGTGAAACCCAGCAGCCTCAGTGATGACAAACGGAGATATTTATTATATTTATCTGGTGCTGTTCCACCCCCTTAAGCACCTTGTAAGGCGGGNTGGCCCGAGCACTTTCCCAGTGAAAATGGGTTCTTGAGCTCCGTTTTTGGCTGTGATGGCTCCTGTAACCCCCTGACAGCAAAAAGGGAGTTCAGGAGAGTCACACTCAGCTCTCACAAGCTCTGGTTTTGGTTGTGACAGTCTCCTGCAACCCTCTTCCAGCAGCCCTCACAAGGCACATTTTCACTTGCAGAGGCACCATGGGCCAGCCCTTCAATGTTTCCAGGGTGGACCAAGGGGCCAGATATAAGCACCCCATAGACCAGATCCCCCCCCCCCGGGCCTTGAGTTTGACACCCCTGTTGTTAAGGGAAGGGCTAGGCTGAGTGGGAATATCTGGCCTGGGTTTGGCAAGGAAGCATTGTGATTTTTTTGACAAGAGATGTAACATCTCCAGTGTTAGGTCAGTAAGTGGGCACTTGGTGGACCCAAAACTCTGTGTGAGAAACATCGGGAAGCTTCTCTCATGGAAAATCCATCAGGGTTTTCTCTGCCCTGATAACCTGGGAAGCCTATGAAAATTGATCCTACAAGACCCACCTCTAAAGGCCAAAACAAAACAGGTAGTATATTCGACTTACAACTTACACTGTATTCAAAAATACAGTGGCACCGAAAAGGAGACTTAACAAACAGGCTTTGCACTTATGACCTTTGCAACATCATCTGATCAAAATTTGGACACTTGGCAATCGGGCTATACCAGTAGTCCTCGACTTACGGCCATAATTGAGCCCAAAATTATTGTTGTTAAATGAAACATTTGTTAAGTGCATTTTGCTGTGTTTTACGGCCTTTCTCGCCAGAGCCGTTTAGCGAATCATGGTAGTTGTTAAGTGAGCAACACGGTTATTAAGTGAATCTGGCTTCCCCGCCGACTTTGCTTGTCAGAAGGTCGCAAAAAGGAATGACGTGAAACTGGGACACTGCAACCGTCGGAAATATGAACCAGCTGCCAAGCATCTGAGTATTGTTCACGTGATCATGAGAATGCTGCAAAGGTCATAACTATGAAAAATGGTCATAACTTACATTTCACAGTGCTGTTGTAACTTTGAATTGTCAAAGCCCCAAAGATCTACCTGCTCTAGATTCCCCCAGATTTGGGTCAGGGAGGAGAACAAATAAGCAGATCACTCTGGGATGTGTGAAAACAGTGGGCTACCTCTGTTGATTCATTCACCTCATTTTCATCTTAGGATATCCTGGTAGATGTTTCCTTTGATGTTTGGCTGAGCATTTAAGCTTCTCCTCCCTTGTCTGCTTCCTGAACAAAGATCCTGGGGAGAAATGGTCTTGAGGATGCTTGTTGGGACTCCCTCCCCCTTCCCCAAATTCTGTGAAAAGTGACAAGCCCACCACTTCACTGGAGGTTTTAAAGATGAGATTGGGCAGCCATTTGTCTGGAATGGAATAGCATCTACTGCTTGAGCAGGAGGTTGGACTAGAAGACCACCAAGGTCCCTTCCCTGTTATTCTGTTGTTCTGTTATTCTGTCACTCTGCTACTCTGTTCTTCTGTTCTGTTATTTTGCTATTCCATTCTTCTGTTCTGTTATTCTATTACTCTGCTTTTCTGTCATTCTATTAATAGATCCCTGGACTTTTTATTTATTTATTTATTTGTTTGTTTGTTTATTCAATTTCTATAACCCTCCACCCCACCCCCCCAACTCAACTGAATGACTCCAGGCGGCTTACCATTCAAAAATGACAGAATCATTCAAAACACCTCTTTCTGCTCTTGGTTTTTGGGGCAGAGAGGCGAGAGGAAGCTGCTGAATCACAACATCTAGAAGGGGGAAGGGGTGGAAGGACACGTCAGGGGTCTCTTGGAAGAGCTTGCCATGAGTCAGTAAGGAGGTATAATTACACCACCGGTCCTCCCACCCCTCCCCTTCCTTTAGAAGGCGCACGTGCGCACATATTCTCTTTAATGGCTTTTGGCACCTGGTAAGAAGCATTGGCCTGGAAAGCAAGGTACTTCCCCGGACCAAACCATAAAGCAAACCTGCCTTTTGATCAAATGGGTTTTGAAAGCTGGCATTGATTAATTGTTCGTCTTCCTGGCAAAGCCCCCTTCAGGTTTTAGGCAAATGATTTGGGAAAGAAAGGAAGAAAACCGCTTCCTGCTTCATGCAGGCTGGTTCTTATGTAGTTGGGTCATTAACAGGATTGGGGCTTCACTGGTGCAATTTGTGTGTATGTGTGTGTGTGTGTGTGTGTGCAGGAAGAGGGGGAGAGAACGAGGAGTGAAAAAAAAACTGTGCAGGGATCACCTTTTCGTGAAGAAAAACCAGAATGCCCCCTGTGTTTAATTATGAATTATTAGGAATTCTTTCAAAGATTTCTCCTAATGTTATTTTGATGCTGCCTTGGACAAAGCAAAGAGCAGAATGACGCCTACCCTTCACTCCTGAAAAAGAGAGGGGGTGGAGAGAGAGAAACAGAGAGGAAGAGAGAGTGAAAGAGAAGGAGAGAGAGGTAGAGAGGCAGAGAGAGAGAAAGAGAGAGGCAGAGAAAGAGAGAGACATAGGGATAGTAAGATAGAGAGAGAGAGAGAGAGAGAGAGAGAGAGAGAGAGAGAGAGAAAGGGACAGACAGAGGCAGAGAGAAAGTCAGAGAAAGAGAGGCAGAGAGAGGGAAAAAGGAGAGAAAGAAAGAGGCAGAGATAAAGAGAAAGAGAGAGAGACACAGAGGCAGAGAGAGAGAGGTAGAGAGGCAAAGAGAGAGAAAGAAAGAGGCAGAAAGAGGCAGAAAGAGGCAGAGAGTGAAAGGAAGGGAGAGAGGGAGGGAACGAAGGATGGAGAGGGAGGGAGGAAGGGGAGAAGAAATAGACAAATTTTTACTAAACATAACAGGAAGACTGAGCACAACTGATTTCAGTCCAGAACTGAATCTGGCTGCCTACAATTTTTAAAAATCTCCCTCCCTAGGAAATCTGTGCTAGTTACTAGAGAGAACAATATTTTTGAATTTTCATGTAATTTCATCTGCTAAAAGGTAGATGATTCATCTTCTGGGAAAGCAACCACGAGAGGCAGACAGGCCAAGGAAGCCAATCTGTACAGTTCACTTTGCAGGCAACGATTCCCCTGTGTGATTTGCACTGAAATATTGGTGGACACTTGTCTACAAGTGTCCACCCTTGAGTGTAAGGGAAATGTGGTACAATTATCCCGAACGCAGTGTGCATTTAAATAAGGAGTGAACCAGGCTTAAGGTGAGCTAGGAACGGTCTTGAAAGCATAATGCACCAGTACCTGAAAATACATGCAGTCCATGAAATAAGTAGAGGATTTAGATATTGTGAAGGCATATATAGGTAGTCCTCGTCTTATGACCACAACCGAGCACAAAGTTTCTGTTGTTAAGTGGAATGTTTGTTTTGCCCCATTTTATGACCTTTCTTGCCACAGTTGTTAAGCAAATTGCTGCAAGTTGTTTGAGTCATTAAGTAAATCTGGCTTCCCCACTGACTTTGCTGGTCAGACGGTTGCAAAAGGGGATCATGTGACCCCCAGGGAACATGGCAACGGTCGTAAAGATGAATCACTTGCCAAGCGTCTGAATTTTGATCACATGACTACGGGGATGCTGCAATGGTCGTATGAAAAACAGACATAACTCACTTTGTTCAGTGCTGCTGTAATGGTCACTAAATTAACTGTTGTAAGTCGAGGATCTACAACGTAGCTGAAATCTGTTATTGCTTCTATTCTTTGTTTCTTTTTACTACTTTCAATCTATTTGGAAGACCAACAAGAGCGGACAAGGTAAGATCCTAATGAAGAGAGGATACAAGGGGTCCTTGGTGCTCTCTGGTTGTTTTCCTGCAGACGTTTTATTATCCAAACTAGGTAACATCATCAGTTCCAATAAAGGAGAATATTTGTAGCTTGAAATGAGAGCTCCTTAGTGCTCTCTGAGCTTGGTTGTTTTCTTGCAGACCTTTCATTACCCAACCAGGTAACACCATCAATGCTGGTAAGGAGTCCTGTTTGCTATCAGTTTATATTCCAGTGACTTGCTCTTAAGGACTTACTAGCACTGATGATGTTACTTGGGTTGGGTCATGAAACGTCTGCAAGAAAGCCACCAAGCTCAGAGTGCACCAAGGACCCCTCCTGTCAACCCTGAGCGACAAATATTCTCCTTTGTTGAGAGAGAAAACTGAAATTTAAACCAGGGCATATCCTTTTAAGCGCATTAGAAGTCTACCAACTTCACAGGGTGATGTTTTCACAAACTGCCCCCTCCCCACTCCTTACCAGTTCCTGCCACTATTAATCTGTGACATTTATCACCCCCCTATGCCTTCGCTGAGCAGGAAGATGCCACAAGAGGAAAAGTCTAGCACATTTTTTTTGTTTGTTTGGAGCTCATATAGAGAAAACACAAGCTTTTCTAGAGGGAAAGTTGAAGCGATGTCCCAATCTTCACTCAATCTGTAAACATAAGACAGTTTGGACAAATTTAGCCATCCTGGGCAATGTAGTTAAGGAGCAGTCAACCTCTCTGTTCCCTTTAGCAATGGGATATTTGCTAGGAGGCTTTCCTACATCAGTGGGAAGAAAGAAACTGCAGAAAGTTCTGATGTAAAATTCTGAAAAATTGCAAATATTGATATTTCTCCATATTAGGAAACCCACATCTCTGCATAACTACAGCATTGCAGCTTCTGCTAATGATGAGGTTTGGGGGGGGCAACCTTTTTTTTTAGTGTTTGGGTGGCCAAGGTCTTGAAGAAGGACCAAGACTTCACAGAAGTGATCTGAAAAAAGGAACTGGAAAACTAAACCATTGGATTAAAAAAAAAACAATTCCAAGGACCCCCCCCAAAAAAAATGGGTCTCGTTTTTCATTTGACAATTGATGCAAAACGTCTATTTACTTTTGCCTAGTTCCTTCCTCTGTTATACTTTGAATGCCGATCTCTATGCATGAAAGGGAAAAAAATAGTTTAATGGATGGTTTGCAATAAATTGAGAAACATTAGCTGGGAACCACCTAGACTTTGATCAACTGAGTGAGACTTAATAGTGAGAACAACAACAGAGGCTTTGGTGGCATCAAGAGTCAACAGAGCAAGGAAACAACAGCCAACATGGACATAAGGAAGGCAGTCTGTTTCTGCAAAACCACCATAACCAGAGCTGGTCTTCAGCAGGTTCTGACCAGTTCTGGAGAACCAGTAGTGGAAATTTTGAGTAGTTCTGAGAACTGGCAAATCCCACCTCTGACTGGCCCCACCAACCCCCTCTATTCTCTGCCTCCCAAGTCACAGCTGATGGGCTGGGTCTCCTTTGGTTTCCCTGCACAGGAGAATGGAACTGGAAAGCAGGTTAGTGGGGTGGGGAGGGAATGGGGATTTTGCAGTAACCTTCCCCTGCCACACCCGCCAAGCCACGCCCACAGAACCAGTAGTAAAAAGTTTTTGAATCCCACCATTGACGATGAGCATAATTTGCCTTGGTTGTGAACTTCTGTAAAACAGATCCTTGAATGAAAAATAAACCATATCTGGTCAATGCAGGTAGTCCTTAATTTTCGTTTGGTGACTCTTAGTTTCCTCATTTTCCCAATTTTGTGCAAATACAGTTCTTGCTTCTGTAAAAATATGTAATATTAAGTATGTATTCCCTTTATTATAGTTTTCTGGTATTATCCCTTACAAGAATATTTCTGGCTTTAAATTTATATGTTGGCTTTATCATTTTTTTATAACCACGTGTGTATTTTCATCCAAACTTTTTTTTTGACATAGAGCATGCCCACCACATATGGTAGTAAGATCCCAGTATCTGATTACATTTCCAACATTTAGCATCCAAATTTTGATCAAGTGACCACGGGGATGTTGGAACAGTCGTAAGTGTGAAAAATGGCCGTAAGTGTGAAAAAGGATCATAAGTCACTTTTTTCAGTGCTGTTGCACCTCTGATCAATCCCTCAACAAATGGCCGCAAATCGAGGACTATCTATACAGCGAAGGAAAAAATATATAAAAATAAGCATGATAATAATACGAAAGAATGCAAAGTTAATGAAATCTGAATAATATGAAAAGAAGAAGAGGTGAGGAGGGGGAGCAGGAAGAAGAGAGAGGACAGTCAGACCAGCTACTGCAAGGGTGTCAAACTTGATTTCATTGAAGATAGCATCAGGGTTGTGTTTGACCTTGGGGGGTCAGGGGGGGGCGTGGCCAGCTCAATGTCACTCATGTTGGGGGTGGGGCATCTGTGCTAGCCCAAGCATTCTGCCAGCAGAAAAGGACTCCCGGGCTCCGTTTTTGGCTGCAACGGCCTCCTGCTAGCGAAAACGGAGCTCAGGAAGGCTGTCTGAGGCCCTCCTGAGCTCCGTTTTCACGGGCAGAGGCGCCACGGGCCTTCCCTGTTTCCAGGACAGCCCTGCCATCCAGTTCTAAGTACCCTGCAGGCCGGATCTGGCTCATGGGCCTTGAGTTTGACACCCCTGAGCTAGTTAGTCCAACAGCCACCTCCAGTGACATACTCCCGTAAATGACTTAACAACCGTGGTCCCAATTCTCGTTGTAAATCGAGGACTACTTGTAGGTGGGGGGAAACTTAAAAAAGAAAAACAACCGAAGAAAAACAAGAAAGGAAAAAAAAAACAGCATTGCCAAAAAAGCATTAAGAATTCTTAACCTAATTTTGCGAAGCTTCTTCTCTGGTAACACTGAACTGCAAACCAGGGCATATAAAACCTTTGCCCGACCAATTCTTGATTACAGCTCATCTGTCTGGAATATCCACATTGCATAACGGACATTAATACAACTGAGTGGGTCCAGAAGTATTTCACTAGAAGAGTCCTCCACTCCTCTGCTCGCAATAGAATACCTTATGCCACCAGGTTCAAAATTTTGGACTTGGACAACTAGAACTACGCCGCCTATGGTCTGATCTAACCTTAGTACACAAAATTATCTGCTACAACATCCTACTTGTCAACAAGTCTACTTCAGCTTCAACCGCAATAGTACACAGACAAACAATAGACACAAACTCAATGTAAACAGCTCCAAACTCGATTGCAGAAAATACGACTTCAGCAACAGAGTGGTCAATGCCTGGAATGCACTGATAACAGATAACAGTTAATCAGAGTTGGAAGGGACCTTGTAGGTCATCTAGTCCAACCCCCTGTCCAAGTGGGAGAATCTACACCATTTCTGACAAATGGCAGTCCAATCTCTTCTTGAAAGTCTCAAACAACACCTGACTCTATTGTCACATCCTCAAACTCCCAAAACTTTAACCTTAATCTGTCTGCTGTGGACCTCACTCCATTCCTAAGAGGTGTGTAAGGGAGGCGTGCATAAGTACACCGGTGTGCCTACTGTCCCTGTCCCATTGTACTCATTTATTATGTATACCTGTTTATACTTATATGTTTATATGTTATGTTCATACTTATAAGTGCTTGACAAACAAACAAATAAATAAAAGGAAACCCACCCCCCCACCCCAAAGAGCAGAGTGAGAAAAAAGGTGGAAGGAGGGAGGGAAAGAATGAACAATAAGGGGCAAGGAATAAAAGAGAAGGAACTGCAAAGCGAAACCCAGAGAATATGCGCCATCCTTCTTCATTCCCTTTGTATGTGGAAGAACGGCCTTTGCATAAGGGAAAGCTACTATCCAACTCTCAGCTTTATTTTATATCCTATAGATCAGGAGGGAGGCAAAGCTTTATTTTCGCCCAGAGACTGATATTTTATTTCTCTCTTACGGTTTTATGTGTGAGAGATGTCAAAAAGCTAAAATAGATTGCTAATACATAAGCAAAAGGAAGCCGTTTTGGCATGTTCGGTGTCTCCAGGTCTCCCTTGGAGAACAGCCTAGGGATTTAAGGCTAAAGAAAGACCTTGGGGAATTTTTCCGCTAAAACATCTCTCTTCATAAATTCAACAGCATGGCCGGCTCAGGAGGGAGAGGAGATTTTGCCAGGGGAAAGGGCTGGAAACGAGGTTTAAATGCCTCTGCGGCAGATTGCAACCTCCACACAAAGGGATCAATTACTCGCCTTTCAATCTACATACCCCATTGGTGACATTTTACTCAGAGGCTGAAGGACAGTGGAGTGGGGAGGGGTGGGTTTGTGTGTGTGTGTGTGTGAGAGAGAGTGGGGTTGTTGGGGGCTGCACCAAGGGCTTCGCAGGCTGGTTAAAAGCAGAATTGCACTGACGGAACCACACTAGAATAAATAGAATGGAATAGAATAGAATAGAATAGAATAGAAAATAAAATATGGAATGGAATATAGAATAGAACAGAATAGAACAGAAATATGGAATGGAATATAGAATAGAATAGAAAATATGGAATAGAATGGAATAAAGAATAGAAAATAAAATAAAATATGGAATGGAATAAAGAATAGAATAGAATGGAACAGAAAAGAAAATAACAGAACAGAACAGAACAGAAAATATGGAATGTAATAGAATAGAAAAGAAAAGAAACTATGGAATAGAATGGAATATAGAATAGAATAGAATAAAAAATATGGAATGGAATAAAGAATAGAATAGAATAGAAACTATGGAATAGAATGGAATAAAGAATAGAACAGAATAGAATAGAATAGGATAGAATAGAACTGGAAGGGACCATGGAGGTCTTCTAGTCCAGCCCCCAGCTCAAGCAGGAGACCCTATACCATTTCAGACAAGTATCCTCTGATGTTGGTCCCCAATAGTATGGCTAAAAGTCTGTAGAAATTCTCAGTCATCAGACAATGAAGAGACAATGGGACTATTTGTCTCTTAATTGTGCTTCTCTGAAACCCAAAATCTGCACAACTCCATCACATCTAGACATATCACGTGCAGAAACCTTGCAGTGGCTTCCTTAAAGGATTTTTCTCCCTTCATGGTAAGAGGAAAGAAGGGAGGAACTGGTGCAAAAATCGAAGTTTCAGTCCTAAGGAAGGTTCAGCTCTTCTCTCAGGCCAATGGTGCAATTTGCCGGTTCTCCGAACTGTGCAGAATCGTAACAACCGGTTCTATAGAAATGGTCCGAACTGGTAGAATCCCACACCTGGGTAGGGCCAGTCAGAGGTGAGATTTGTTGGTTCTCCGAACTACTTAAAATTTCTGCTACCGGTTCTCCAGAACTGGTCAGAACCTGCTGAACCTCTGCCTGGGATGCTGCAACCATTATAAATGAATAAGATGCTAAGGTTGTAAGTGCAAGGACTTACAAGTAAGCAAAGTTTTTCAGTGCCATTGTAACTTCAGTTACTAAATGAGTCATATTTAGTTGAGGACTGCCTTTACTTGAAGGCTCCTAAATACTAGGTGAGTTTTAAAAAGCAAAAGAACCAACATAAAAGTGCCCTTGAATTTTGCCCTAAATTTAACCACCAGGCATTACATTTTTTTCAGGGCAGCTAAATATAAATACAAACAGGCGTTCTGTGTTCAATTACCAGGAATAACCAGGCCGGTCCAATTTTCAACCAGTTCCAATTTTGGAACAGTTTTCAAGGGCTGACTAACAATGGATTTTATATGATGCAATCTGTTTCTAAGGAATTCCTGATGAATTTTGCAACTTGTCTTAACGGAATAGCAGAGTTGGAAGGGACCTTGGAGGTCTTGTAGTCCAACCCCCTGCTCAGGCAGGAGACACTATACCATTTCAGACAAATGGTTGTGCAACCCCTTCTTAAAAACCTCTCGTGTTGGAGTGTTCACAACTTCTGAAGGCAAGCTGTTCCAATAATTAATTGTTTTCACTGTTAGGAAATTTCTCCTTAATTCCAGGTTGCTTCTCTCCTTGAATAGTTTCCACGCCTTGTTTCTTGTCCTGCCCTTCTGGTGCTTTGGAAAATAAATCGAGCCCCTCTTCTTTGTGGAAGCTCCTCAAATACTGGAATACTGCTATCATGTCACCCTAATTCTTCTTTTCTCTAGACTGGCCATACTCAATTTTTGCAACCTTTCTTCATAGGTCTTTAATAATCTTAGTTGCTCTTCTTTGCACTTTTTCCAAAATCTCAACATCTTTTTTGCAATGTGGTGACCAAAACTGGTTGTAGTATTCCAGATGTGGTATTCCAGGAAATTTCTAGGTTGGTTCTCTCCTTGATTAGATTCCATCGAATATTTCTTGTCCTGCCTTCAGGTGCTTTGGAGTATTGGCTGACCCCCCTCTTATTCATGTCATGGAGATTGGGAAAAAGAGAACACAAAAATGAAACAAAATGAAATTTAAGGCCTGGAGACAAAAATATATAAAGAACGGTTGCAAGATTTCAGTTTGGCTGGTTTAGAGAAAAGAAGGACTGGGGGGGGGGGGGG
>BHFT01016204.1:172067-183158 GCA_004320025.1 Laticauda laticaudata
GGGGGGGGGGCATGAAAGCAGTATTCCAGTATTTGAGAGGCTACCAGAAAGAAGAGGGGGTCAATTTATTTTCCAAAGCACCAGAAGGCAAGGCAAGAAACAATGGATGGAAACTAATCACAGAGAGAAACAATGTAGAATTAAGGAGATGTTTCTTTACACTGAAGACAATTAACCAGTGGAACAGTTTGCCTTCAGAAGTTGTGGTGCTCCATCACTGGAGGTTTTTAAGAAGAGACTGGACAATCACTTGTCTGAAATGGTATAGGGTCTCCTGCTTGAGCAGGGAGCTGGACAACAAGATCTCCAAGGTTTCTTCCAGCTCCATTCTATTCTAAATAAAATGTGTGAAAAATCCTGGTCGTAGGTTTATAGGAACCTTTGGTAGAATTAAAAACATTCCTCTTCAGCAATGGTGGTTTCCATACTATTTTAACCCGGGGGATCTACGTAGCCCATTAAGCTGACGGCTCAGAGGCTCAAAGGTATTATTGTTCCAGGTTTTTCCCTGACCCAAACCTACCATACCACCTCAGACTCCATATTTTATCATTCGATTCCTTGGGTTTAAATTCATGTTATGGCAGATAATAGATGGTAATGCTTTCCCCCCTTCCTCATATGAATGCCATTTTTTCCAAGGGAACCTCTGCAAGCGAGGGTGATTTACAGATGCCCTCCAAACCCTTCCTTCTCCTGGGGGTTTGGGAGAACAACATAAAATAAAATGGCAGATGCCACCTTTCTTATCTTGCCTCTTCCCCTGTTTTGGAAACAAGGTTTTCAGTGCCTTTGTGTGTGTGTGTATAAATTAAGAACGGTCATCGAAACCGGAAATCAGCAAGTCAATTAGAAAGAGAATGGCTTTCTTGAAGATTTACCAGCTGAAAAAGTACATATAATTCTTGAGTTACAACAGTTTATTTAGTGACCATTCAAATTTACAATAGTACTGAGAAAAGTGATGTAGGACTGCTTTTCACACTTACGACTGTTGCAGCGTCCCCAGGGTCACATGATCAAAATTAAAATGCTTGGCAATTAATTGATTCATATTTATGACAGTTGCAATGTCCTGAGCATGGCTAGTCTAGTGAAGAGAAGGACCAGGGGAGACAGGATAGCAGTCTTCCAATATTTGAGGAGCTGCCACAGAGAGGAGGAGGTCAAGCTATTTTCTAAAGCACTTGAAGGCCAGATAAGGAATAATGGATGGAAACTGGACAAGGAGATTCAACCTGGAAACAAGGAGAAACTTTCTGACAGCGAGAACAATCAACCAACGGAATAGAAGTTGCCCTCAGAAGTTGTGGGAGCTTCATCACTTGAGACTTTCAAGAAGAGACTGGACTGCCATCTGTCAGAAATAGTGTAGGGTCTCCTGCTTGGGCAGGGGGTTGGACTAGATGACCTACAAGGTCCCTTCCAATTCTGTTGTCTGTTAGCTGGGTGATCACCTTCTGCGATCTTCTGACAAGCAAAATCAGTAGAATTTAATCCTAACGAGTAATTGTTTATTTGAAATGTATTTGATGACAGTTAAATTATTTGTTTAATAATTGCTACTTTTTTTAGAGATTTGTGTAGAATCCTGGTGAAAGATAGGCTCCATATACAGAGAGAGAGACAGAGAGAGACAGAGAGGTAGAGAGGCAGAGAGAACATAGATAGATAGATAGATAGATAGATAGATAGATAGATAGATAGATAGATAGATAGAGGGAGGCAGAGAGAGAGATGGAGGCAGAGAGAGAGAAAGATGGAGAGAGAAAGAGAGACAGAGACAGAGATGCAGAAAGAGAGGCAGAGAGAGAGAAAGGGAGAGAAAGGGAGAGAGAGACTGAGGGAAGAGAGAGAAAGAGAGAAAGAGACAGAGAGGCAGAGAAAGAGAAAGATGGAGAGAGAGACAGAGGCAGAGAGAGAGAAAGAGAGAAAGGGAGAGGGAGATATAGAAGCAGAGTGGAAAAGAGGGAGAGAAAAAGAGAGGGGGCACACACACACACACACACACAGAATAAAATATAAAATAAAATAATAAAATATGAACTTTGTGTATTTGATTTAGTAGCTTCTATGTCAGCCAGGCTTTAGCAACAAGTGAAAAATCAATGCTTTAAAGGTTTGGATGCAGAAAATTTTTGCTACTTTAGTTGCAATTGTTCATGGTTATATTGTTATGCTGTGTTTTTGTTTTATTTTGTTTTTATGAGTAGGATGTAAGCCATTCACAGTCCTTTTGGCCTAAAGCAGCATATAAATCCTTATATGTTTTTGTAAAATAACTAAAGCAAGCATAGGCACACAAATAAATTTTACCTTCAGAGCTGAAGAAGCTTCTTGGATCAGAAGCAAAACGTCTTCAAAGAAAAATAAGAAAGTCCAGTTGCCTCTTGAAAAAAAGCACCTTTGAGTTTTGGTGACCAATTCTGAGTAGCATCTCAGGTGTTTCTCAATCACAGGAACTTTAAGGAATGTGGACTTCAATTCCCAGAATTCCCTAGCCAGCCATGCTGGCTGGAGAATTCTGGGAGTTGAAGTCTTCACAGTTTAAACTTGCTGGTTGAGGTGAGAAAGGGATAGAGTATTGTAGCGACATCCAACAGCATCGTGGTCTGGTTTCCAACATTATAGTTAACCAAGATTTGTTTTTTTACCCTAATTTAAAGGACAAACCATAAGTTTGCACTGCTGGAGATTCCCAGATGATGCTAAAGAAACAATGAAATTTCATTCTCACCTGTGCACAGTTGCATTTGCTGACAAAGGAAGTGGCTAATTTGGTGAATTTAAAAAGGGGAGTAAGTCATGACCATTTCTACACACAGTTAATCCTGGACTTACGACTACAATTGAGCCCGAAATTTATGTTGCTCTGGGAGACATTTGTTAACTGAGTTTTGCTCCATTTTATGACTTTCCTTGCCAAAATCGTTAAGTGTCAGAAGGTCTCAAAATATGACCCAGGGACATGGCAACTATCATAAATACAAGTTTGTCAAGCATCTGAATTCTGATCACAGGACCATGGGGATGCTGCAAACGGTTGTGTGAAAAACAGTGTCCTAAGTCATTTTTTTCAGGGCCATTGTAACTTTTGAACCATCACTAAATGAGCTGTTGTAAGTCGAGGACTCCCTGTATTTCCCTATATGAATCTGATGTTAATGGGAACCTGGGAAGAGAAGCCAGAAGCTAATGTGTGGCAGGTGAACACATTTTCCTATGGATAAGTTTGCAAGCATGATGTGCCCCTTTGTTACACAAGTTGAAACAAAAATTTGCACCTCAAATTAAAAAAGTCTCAAATACCAGATTTGAAATTTTGGGCATGGGCAATCTTGAACTACACCCTACGGTTGGACCTAAGCATAGTACACAAAATTATCAGCTTCAATGTCTTACCAGTCAATGACTACTTCAGCTTCAACCACAACAATACAAGAGCATACAACAGATCCAAACTCAATGTAAACCGCTCCAAACTCGATTGCAGAAAGTACGACTTCAGCAACAGAGTGGTCAATGCCTGGAATGCCACTACCTGACTCTGTTGTTACAATCTTCTAACCCCCACTCCTTTAACCTCAAAACTATCCGCTATTGACCTCACCCTATTCCTATTGTCCTATTGTTCCCATTTACCGTATATACTCGCATATAAGCCTACTTTTAGAACGCACTTTTTTTCCCCCCAAATTTGGGGTCGGCTTATATGCGAATAAAATCTGGCTGCCGACTTCGCGCGATGAGAGCCAAGACTCTCATCGCGCAAAAGCCGCTGCCCGCGAAGGCGATGAGAGTCTTGGCTCTCATCGCGCGAAGTCGGCAGCCAGATTTATTCGCGTATAAGCCGACCCCCAAATTTGGGGAAAAAAAAAAAGCGTTCACCATGGTATTTGGGGGTCGGCTTATATGCGAGTTTTTTCCAAAAATCCTCATTTTGGGGCAGTTTTTAAAGGGTCGGATTATATGCGAGATCAGCTTATATGCGAGTATATACGGTATTTGTACCTATTTCCTGTATTCTTACTCATGTTTATACTTATTTATATTATCTTGTAAGTGACTGACTAAGCAAATGAACAAAATAAAAATAAAATGCTTATCTAAGAGATGTGAAATTTTGTATTGGACTTTAAAAATTGGTTTTGAAAAATCAGTAAAAAAAAATCAAAACACCATGCGCTAAATGCCACTTTGATTTTTTTATAGCTGTACAGTATAGTCTGTTTTTATTGTTTGTCCTTGAACTGTACAAATCAAATAAAACTGTTTGCAACACCCTGTGTGTGTTTGTAGACGATTATTGCACAACCAGGGAACTAAAGTTGTCAAGGCCTAAATAATTGAGTAAAATTATAAACTGCCTCCTCCTTTCCCAAAAGTCCAATTTCTCTGAAACATCTTGTCTGGTCCATAAGAAATCCAGTGGGGCAATAAAGGGTGGCAGAAGAAAGAATAAGAGAATTATTCAGCTTTTTGCAGGCCCAATTTATTTCTGTCCCACCTTCATTACTTTAAATATAACTCAAGGTGATGCACATACTTTATATTTCCCCCTTCTTCTATTTTCCCCCCAAAACATCCCTTTGAGGTAGGTTGGGTTGAGAGAGAGTGACTCGTCCAAAGTCACCTAGACAACTTTCATGCCTAAGTTGACACTAGAACTCACAGTCTCCTGGTTTCTAACCTGGTACCTTAACCACTAGTCTCCTGGTGATGGGCCCAAAGTTACCTAACTGACTTTCATGCCTAAAGTAGAACTAGAACTCACAGCTTCCTGGTGCTTTTACTACCACATCAAATTGGCAAATATTCTTGCAAATTTGTAATGCAGTGGTGTTTCAGTGGTCAAAAGCCATCAAATAAAAAAACCCGAATTATTGGAAGAGGGAAAATAAATCATAGCCAAATATTGATATCAAATTTTGCTTGGTACCTTTCCTGTTATTAGAAGTCAAGATCGACCATACATTTGGTCCAGATGGCAGTCTGCAAACCTGGTTAAACTGAGGCTTAGGCCATTTCTTCCAGTTCCTCCATGAATTTTGAATTTTGTCTGGAAAGGGCGCTCTAATCCTGAAAGACAAGAAGAAAATGATGGTGCATGGAGGGTATAATCCTGATCCCTTGAATGTCTCTATTTATGAGCTTTGGGGTACAGGGACCACTTTTCAAAGGATTGCATAAAAAAAACATATTTGAAAGGATATTTTCCTGTCCAATCCTACAGCTACTCTTACAAGAAGACACTATCTTTTTATATATATAAAATTTAATTGAAATAATCATCATATAAAATAGAAAAGAAAATGAAGATAATAGGAAATGGGAAAGGGAGAAGAAAGGGAAAGAGAAATGTGGGGTCAGGGGGAAAAAAGAAGAAAAACTTTTTAACTCTTACATATTTAGTACAGGCAGTTTTCGACCACAAGGGAGTCCAAAATTTCTGTTGTTAAATGAGACATTGGTTAAGTGAGTTTTGCCCCACTTTACGACATCTCTTGCCACAGTTGTTAAGTGAATCACTGCAGTTGATAAGTAACAGGGTTAAGTGAATCTGGCTTCCCCAATGATTTTGCTTGTCAGAAGGTTGCCAAAGATGATCACATGACCCCTTGGCAACTGTCATAAATATGTTGCCTAGGGTCCAAATTTTCATCACATGACCACGGGGATGCTGCAATGTTTCTAAGTGGGCAAAATGACCATGCACCACTTTTTTCAGTGCCTTTGTAACTTCAAATGGTCGCTAAAAGAATAGTTAGTTGTAAGTCAAGGACTGCCTGTATAGACCAGCCATTTTTTTAAACCCCTAAAACTACCTAATCAGCGAATCCCAAAATTTGAATTGCATTTTTGTGTGTGTCTCAAGCACAAGTCAATCAATCTGAATAGGGCTGGAAAGGACCTTGGAGGTCTTGAAGTTCAACCCCTTATACCAGTGATGGCTAACCTTTCCATCCACCCATAAGGCAATGCACGTGGCCCCCTCACAACCCCTGAGCATGCATGCACAACCCCATGCGTGCATGTCACACGTCTCTGCACATGGATGCACATCATGCATTCCTGCATATGCGTGTGTGACCCCCCCCGCATGCCCTGCACCTTTCTGTGCATGTGTGTGCATCTTCCATGCACCCCCCACCTCCCGCACATGCGCAGTAGCTACCCGACAAGTGGACTTCTGACACATTTCACCATCATGGCCCTATACCATTTCAAGCAGTCTAGAAACGCTTTTCAAATAGACCAAGAAAAGAGGGTCTCTCTGAGCATGTACAAACTTCCCTTGGCTTTTTTCCCAAAGGGGCTTTTTCAAAAACCAACTGGACTTTTTTTGTTTTTCCTTGAGGATGTTTCGCTTCTCATCCAAGAAGCTTTTTTGGGTCTTCAGTTCTGAATTGAAGAAGCTTCTTGGATGAGAAATGAAACGTCTTCAAGGAGAAAAACCAAGAAATCCAGTTGCCTGTGGGGAAAAAAAAAGCACCTTTGGGACAATCATGCCTTGGATGCCTGAGAATCTCCGTAGACATTTTCCTTGCCTTTGCAATACCTCCTTTGCTCCTTTAAGGAGCATCGTTTCCAGGTCAGATCTGACGGCTGGCAGAAATCTTAGCGCCTCCGAGTCTCCTGCTTGTAGAAATTAAATGCTGTGGCCACCCACCACCAAATCGACTTTGCCATCATGAACGCTAATCCCATTTATTCTCCTGACAACAGAGAACCTGTCTGTCTGTCTAAGGCCGTGACAGCACTCGTGGCATTCCGATCTCTCCACTCACTGGACCAGGGGCGCATAATGCCGGCTTGCCTTCGGCATGCAGCTTTACATAATACTAATCAATAACATGTTAATTCAAAAATAAATCTTTTATGTACACCTGCTGGAGAGATTACGCCTCTCTCTGGAGTAGGCAGAAGAGCACGGCTCATGATTTGGCCTTTTCTCCCGCTGACCGGTTTGCCTCATCGGAATAAGAAGCGCAAAAATCCATGGGTCAGAAGGCGAGGTTAGTTTTAGAATAACAGAGTTGGAATGGGACCTTGTAGGTCTTCTAGTCTAACCCCCTGCTAAGGCAGGAAACTCATTTCAGATAAATGGTTATCCAATCTCTTCTTTAAAATTTTCAGTGTTGGAGCAACCTCGAACTATGCCGCGTATGGTTTGACTTAACCATAGCACACAAAGTTATCTGCCACAATGTACTACCAGTGAATGACTTTTGTTGCTTCAACCGCAACAATACAAGAGCACACAACAGATATAAGCTTAATGTAAATCACTCCAAACTTGATTGCAGAAAGTACAACTTCAGCAACAGAGTGGTCAATGCCTGGAACATACTCCCTGACTCTGTTGTTACATCCCCAAACCCACATTCTTTTCCCCTCAAACTAACCACTATTGACGTCACTCCATTCCTAAGAGGTATGTAAGGGGCATGCATAAGCGCACAATTGTGCCTACTGTCCCTGTCCTATTGTCCCCAATTATTTGTACCTATTTCTTGTATTTATATTTATGTTTACTCTTATCTCTATTATCTTGTAAGTGATTGACAAATCAAATCAAATAAAAAATAATATTTTTTTTACAACTTCTGGAGGCAAGTTGTTCCACTGATTAATTGTTCTGTCAAGAAATTTCTCCTTAGTTCTAAGTTGCTTCTCTCCTTGATTAGTTTCCATCTGTTGCTTCTTGTCCTGCCTTCAGGTGCTTTGGGGAATAGGTTGACTTCCTCTTCTTTGGGGCAGCCACTGAGATATTGGAAGGCTGCTACTGTGTCACCCCTAGTCCTTCTTTTCATTAAACTAGACATACCCAATTCCTGCAACCTTTCAATCCCTGAATCCTCTTGGTTGCTCTTCTCTGCACTCTTTCTAGAGTCTCAGCATCTTTTTAAAATCATGGCAACCCAAACTGGATCCATTATTCCATTATTCCTTCCCAAGGCATTATAAAGGGGTATTAACACTTCATGTGATCTTGATTCTATCCCTCTGTTGATGCAGCCTAGTTTTTTTGGAAAAATGATGCTGGTCCAGGCTTACGCCATGCGCTGGCACAGCAGAGATGCTTTATTTTTTTTTTCCATAGGACCCTGTGTGGCCTTGTCACACATGTTCTTTTGCACGAGGGTAGAGATTTAAATAGGTTTAAATAGGAGGAAGCGATGCCAAAGGATCATGGCTTTTGCGCTGGTGTGGAAGTACATATGGAACTCTCAAATGTTGCTCCGTGATGTTCCAAAGCTATTGTTGGAAAAGAAAATGGAGCAGGGAATTGCTGAAGACAACCTGGTGAGGAGATTATTAGAAGCTTAAGGACCAATCTTTTTTTTTTTTAATGTAGGTACTGCTCTCCTTGGAACCCAGGGTACTGTGAGTTTTTAGATTGCAGACTTTGCACTTCCTGGAACCAGGTGACCCTGCACTTTCTAGAACTGGAGGCTGTGGTATTTAAATTGCAAGTGCTGCACTTACTGGAACTGGAGGCTGTGAGTTTTAGAACCAGCTGCTACCCTTGGGTGGAAGGAGATTTTTTAAATTATTATTTAGTTATCTGAAGGTTGTACCAGGTGAAGCAATGATGCTGTGCAATTAGACGAGCAAAGGGATGGGATTGTTTTTAATCAAGTCAGCCTAATGATTTAGACTTATTTGTCACAGAATTTCTGCCTAAATGGCAACATCTGGATGGCCTTGCTTGATGTTGAAAAGCTAAGCTGCATTTAACCTGGTGAATATTTGTGTGAAAGATTATAGATTGGAAATTTTCAAGAAGAGACTGGAAGACCATTTGTCTGCAATGGTATAGGATCTCCTGCCTGAGCAGGGGGCTGGATTAGAAGACCTCCAGGGTCCCTTCCAATTTTGTTATTCTGATGTTTATATCCTAAACTGGGAAAAAAACAAACCCCAAAGAAAGCAGTGTAGAATTATTGCCCCCCAAAAATATAAACATGTTTATTGAACTTGACTGGAAAGAGTTTTTACAAGTGGATGGGGAAATAGCAACATTATTCAATAATTTTATTAAAATATAAAATATTTATAATTAATTTTTAATTGATATTGGCTTAAAAGGCACAAAAAAGGCCCTCAATGTGTGCTCAGGATTCCTTTGAAATATCTCAAAGACAGCCTTTGTTCCTTCCTGAGGAATTATTATTAACAAGTAACAAATTATTGCTTAATAATGTAAGAATTAATCTTATTAATAATAACAATAGTAATAGAAGCCTTTGGTCTGCCTGAAAGAGCTGGAGCACTACTGGAACACCACCGGCATTGATAAAATCCCCATTGGGTCAATTGCAAAAGGCAGCTTTACATGGAACAGCTGACATCCTCAACCCAATCAAATGATTAACCCAATCAATGAACACCTGCATATCCCAAATCCTTGGGAAGGATTCGATAAGGGGACAAAATTACCAAATCCACTCTAAACATCAGACTGAACTCTGCAACCAATCACCTTCATTAACCCAGAGTCTACCACATACTGGATTGTATTGAATACTTGATTGGCCTACTGTGGTTTTTAGACACACAAGGAATTTGCCTTTTGACTGGATTCAGTGCTTTCGATATCGGATCCCCAGGAAATATATTGTCACTGATAGATGTTATCAAGTGTCTTTGGTGTTCTTTGCACTTGGTTGTTTGCTTGCAGATGTTTCATTACTCATTAGGTAACAACATCAGAGTGAGTATGGAGTTTGCTTCCTTTTTTTCATAGAGTAGCTTGCCCTGCCAATCCTGGCAGAGATATGGGTTTTCTCCTTGGTAGTTCTTTGATTAGGGCATTGTTTTCTGTTTGATTGTTTGTCTGGGGCTAATCATTGCTTATCTGTAAGATTATCCTAAGATTTCAAGTAATGCAACTTTTGTACTTTAGGTTTTATCTGTCCTTATTCTGTTCCAGTGCTTCCCCGGTTCTCATAAAGGAGACTATTTGTAGCTCAAGGTTGAAATGAGGGGTCCTTGGTGCTCTCTGAGCTTGGTTGTTTTCTTGCAGACGTTTCATTACCCAACTAGGTAACATCATCAGTGTTAGTAAAGGAGTGCTGTTTTCTGTCAGTTTATATTCTGCTGACCTGCCTGTCTCTGTGGGGGCGGTCTTAGGAGATTCTTTGGTTGGGCTGTTTGCTGATGGCTCTTCGGCAATTTCTTGATTGGGGTATTATTTACTTGATTGTTGGTGTGATGTTGACCTTGGAGTTAATCTATGCAGATCTGGGTACTGATTACTGATGGAGAGGTGCTTGTTCTCTTTTGGGCTGGTTGATTGTTTCTTTTGCATAGTCTATAGATGTTGTTCATGTCTATATGTGTCTATTGGTGACTGATTTGTCAGAGTGCTAGGCTTCTAGAAATTCCCTGGCATTTTTGGACTTGGCCCGGTCTAGGATGGTCACATTTTCCCAATTTAAACTGTGGTTAAATCTGTCTATATCTTGTGAAATTAAAGAATTTTCGTTATGCCTTCTGACTGCCGGTTGGTGTTCGTGGATGCATTCGGCCTATTTGTCCTCCACCAGTGGTCTCCAAACTTGGCAATTTTAAGACTTGTGGACTTCAAATCCCAGAATTCTCCAGCCAGCATAGACAACTTTGGGGACCTCCTGCCCTACACAGTGGTTGCTGCAGTTCTTACATTGTATGTTGTTCCCCAGATTTTTTGGCATGACACCAACCCCACCAACCCCAGATTGCATCTCTACAATGTTCTTCTTCCACATTCACATGATCTCTGGTTATTACATTTTCCTAGATTTTTCCTAGTTCTTTCTTAGGCCTTCTATTGCTGGCAACTGCAATGACAGTGAATGTCACTGGCATCATTTTTCAAGAAGATATCTGGAATTTGATGTGATTCACACCTTGAGGCCTATCATGTCTTGGCTCTTAGGTTGTGTCAATGATAACTGGGTGATGGGAATGGTAAATGAACTGAAGACACCATTTTTAAATCTGTTATTATGAAATGACTTAGGGATGAGCAATTACTTCCCTTGAGGTATTTCAACTAGATCCTGAGTATATATCCCTTCTTCTTCTCTCTCTTTTTTTTTTTTG
>BHFT01016206.1:0-25702 GCA_004320025.1 Laticauda laticaudata
TTTTTTGATTGCATAATGTTTTTTCAACATTGTCTTCTGTAAAATCGATATGTATCAGATCATTGTAGTTGTCTGTGATTTGGCTGGGAAATACTGGGCATGATCCATTGCTGTTTACAAATACTGAGCCAAAGAATGTGTTAAAGAGGTTGGCTTAAAGAGTATTGTTGTTGCAGTCTTTACTATTAGGTCCTTTCACAGGTGGGATGGACCTTGAGTCTTTTAGTTTCAGACAAACGATTGTCCAATCTCTTTTTAAAAACCTGCAGTGTTGGAGCACCTACAACTTTTGAAGGCAAGCCGTTGCAGTAATTAATTGTTGTCACTGTCAGGAAATTTCTCCTTAGTTTTAGATTGCTTTTTGCTTTAATAGTTTCCTTCCATTGCTTTTTGTCCTGCCTTCTGGTGCTTTGGATAATCAGTTGAATCCCTCTTCTTTATGTCAGCCCCTTAGATATTGGAACACTGCCATCATGTCACTCCTAGTCCTTCTTTTCATTAAATTAGACCAGAGGTGTCAAACTCAAGGCCTGGGGTCTGGATCCAACGCACAGGGTGCTTAGATCTGGCCCACAGGGCTGCCCTGGAAACAGCAAAGGATTGGCCTTCAGTACCTCTGGCAGTGAAAATGGAGCTTGGGATGGCCAGGCTTCCCGAACTCCATTTCCACTGGCAGAGAGTTGCAGGAGGCTGTCGCAGCTGAAAATGGAGCTTGGGAACCTGTTTTTGCTGAAGAGTGCTTGGGCTGCCACAGGCGCCCCCGACATGAGTGATGCTGAACTGACCATGCCTACCCTAGCCATGTCCACCCTGGCCCTGAGGTCAACTATATCCCTGATGCAGCCCTCAATGAAATCAAGTTTGACACCCCTGAACTAGACATATCCAATTTCTTCAACTGTCCTTACATGTTTTAGCCTTCAGTTCCCTAATCTTCTTTGTTGATCTTCTCTGCACTCTTACTAGAGTCTCAACATCTTTTTTATATCATGCCTATCACAACTGGATGCAATATTATGGCAGGGAATAAGCTTGAGTAAAATACAAAGCATTACAAAGGATTGAAAGCAAACACGTGTGTCCCAGGATAATATTGCGGGAGCCAATCTGGATTTGTCACCGGAACCAGAGCTTTTATCTTCTGAGCTTTTGGACTCATGCTAGCTCCAGCATGAGTACAAAAGCTCAGAAGACTAAACGTCTCGTCCCACTGACCAACCCGGATTGGATATTGACAGGATTTGTCACCACATTACTGCTAAACTGGAGAAATGTACTCTAGATCAGGGGTCACCAACCTTTTGGACCTCCGGGACCATCAAACTCATAATTTTAAATCCCGAGGACCAGAAATCCTGGGAAAATTCCAAAAAAAGCCTGCAGGAAAATTCCCCACCCTGTTTTCCTACCGATTTATTTGGGATTGCAGAATATCGTTTCCAGCTCTGTTCTCGGGGGGGCGGGGGAGAGAGAGAGAGAGACTTTTGGCTTCATGCAAGGAACTTCACCAGAAATAAGNGTTTCCAGCTCTGTTCTCGGGGGGGCGGGGGAGAGAGAGAGAGAGACTTTTGGCTTCATGCAAGGAACTTCACCAGAAATAAGTCTTTGTGAGACTTGTCATGCGGGTGCAGCCTCTTGGAGCAGGATGCCTTGCAGGGTCCCAAAGACTCATTTCTGGTGGAGTTTGGGTGAGAAAAAGAAAGACTTTTGCTGCTTTCCTTCTGTGCAACCAAAAGAAGAAGAAGAAAGAAGCAGAAGAAGCAGGCCAGGTGAGATGTGTGAGGCAAGTGGGGCAGGTTTCCCCCCTCCACCCTTTCCCCCCTCCCCTCACTACTTTGTGTTGTTCACAATGCAAGTGATGCAAACCTTGTGTTCCTGCTGCCATGAGGGCGGTGCAGTCTTGTGTTTCCATGCAACCTGGATTAGTTGGTTAGTTTTCTTTATTGTCATTTCACCTTGTACGATGAAATCAAGCACCATCTTTAATGCACATCATGAAAATAAACACAAACACACATCCTTCATACTCCACACTAATTGCTTTGGGGTGCTTTGGGGGTGACATTTCTCTGCAGACCACCAAAATTTTCTCACGGACCACCAGTGGTCCCCAGCCTACTGGTTGGCGACCACTGCTCTAGATTTGCCTGTTTTGGATTATTTGGGCTGACATATATTTTCTGATGGCATTCAGATATATCTATCCTTGTGACCTCCTAAAAAGACAAAGATATGTGGTGGAGTCAGAGGAGAAGGTATTGTATAACAAAGTGCTTGATGCTCTACTCTGCAACTTTCACAAGGATTTTTATATAATTTACAAAAAAGAGTTCCCTTTCAAGTGAATGCAAAGTACAAGAATATTTAAACCTCCCATCTGCTATTTTACCATCTGGATTCAAGTCATCTGCTTATTGTCCAAACAAAGGCTTCAAATCTAGCCTTGAGGAAAATTATCCCTTGGACAATCGGTGACTTGAGTAAAGATCTAGAACAAAAGATGTCTTGTACTCTTTGTTCAAGATGATCACTGCCTGGTGAAAGTTAGGATATTGTTTAAGAAGGAACTCTCAAAAGTGAGGGATGACTTTCAACATTCAGCATTTCATACCTTTCTGGAACAGCTACAAATTTCACAGAAACTCTCTCAATGTCAAATCAAGTATCCAGATTTTTACCTTTTATTTTGACATACTATATATATATATATATATATATATATATATATATATANATATATATATATATATATATATATATATATATATACCTACCTATATGACAGTACTGGCTCAAAACATGTTTGTTGGTTTATAAATGTTAGATGGCTGCCCATCTTAATCAACTCTGGGTGGCCTACAACAACAATAAAACCAATAAATGAAAACAGTAAAACAATAAAACAAAACCTAGCGATCAAATAGCTTGACTGATATCCTTTTCTGAACGATGATTGTTTTGCCTCTTATACCTTGGCTCCTGCCTCTGTTAGGAAAAACAGAAAATTTCATCCTCCAACACTCACTGCAATAATCAACCAATGAAGTTGATTGGATCATGAAGATGTACTCTTGGCTTAGATGGTGGCACACCCAAGGCTTTGAAACATTTGCTGGCAACTCAATGCACTTGATCTAATCACCTGGCCAAGGTCAAGCATATCTTTCGAGCATATATGCTGATGTTAAGGTTTAAAAAAGCACAAATTCAGCTCCTTACTCAATAAAATTGATTTAAATTATGGTATGTTGTATATAAATTGTCATTACTGCTAGTTTAGAAATTGGTTATTATATATATTATTTTATTTATTTGAAGCATTTATATACCTGCCCACCTTCTAATCAACTCTATGAAGCTTCCAATCAAACATAAGAACATCATATAACATTATATTACAACTACAAAATGAAAAATATATTATATCTTTTATGTCATATAATATCATGATATTATAATAAATTAGTATTTCAATTGTTATTTTAATCTATATTTGTGTTGCACTTGTTATTAGTGCATAAGAGAACTACTACTGCTATGATTACTATTATGATTGAGTGGAGTAAACCAGATTTTTCAAAGGCAGTTAAGGGCTAAAGATATCACTTTTTTTAAAAAAATGACAGTATGTACCATAAATTTGGAATCTTTAAAGTTGTGAAAAATGTTGGTTTCATCATGTTTGGATAGTGGCAAGGAATTAATGATGTATTTGTGGAAGAATATTTATGGTTTAATTGTCTATTCTTGACCTTTGAATCAACAGAGAATCAAAGCTGGGCAGTATAATTCTATATGATACAGGTTCAATTTATTATTTAAAAACTCAGTCACAACTTGGAAAAACGGAAGAAAGTTGTGTAGAAACTCTAGGTCCTTCTAAGAGGGAGATGGATGGTTTCTAAATGTGATAAACAAATAAAATGTAATTTTAGTAGTTTGATTTATTTTCTTTTATAAACACATATGCTAGATACCTAGGTGGTTTGCTATGTTATTATGATGGTGTTTTTTTTTTATTTTAGTATAAGATTTTCCCCCCATCCTTTTTGGGGAATATTTTTTATTCTTTTTGTTTTTACTTGTATAAGGACAGGTATATGCTATAAAATGGTATAATATATGGCAGGTATTTTACCACTATTTGGTTTGGGGTTTTTTTTGTAACATTGTAATTGATTTTTAAAAATAGGTTTTATTGTAATGCTGGACTTTTAATTAATAAATAATACTATTATTACTACTACTGTGCAGTGCGCACACCTGCAATAGCAGCTAGACATATTAGTACGGGTTCAGATGCATGACTTCCAGGGATTTCCCCCCAAAATTTCACTCACGCCTTTTTTTTTTTTTAATAATGGGGAGAACTGTATCACTACAGCCAACTATTCATTCCTTCTTCCTTAAATGAAAAGTTTTTGAAAATCTTTCAAATTTATCTACTAGATCCACCAATATTCCTCACAATAGCCTGGTATGAGATGGCCTCACCCAGGCAAGGGATAAATCTATTTAAAGAGGGCCACTGAGCAACAATCTGTGGATATAATAGCAGTGGAGAAATAACTATGTTTTACTATTCTTATTGCCATTTTGTAATTTTTAATGTAGGCTCATTCCTGCTTGGTTAGGTTCACTTTTCATCTTCCACCAACAGTATTTGAGGTGTCTCTGTATATTTTGTTTTCCCAAATTACTCAGAGTACTTTGGGATTTGTCTATGGAGATTCTTAGTCATCCAGGTCATGGTTGTCCCAATATGCTTTTTCAAAAGGCAGCTGGACTTTGTTTTTACATAGTGCAATGCAGTGAGATATATATAGTTCTGTAAATTGGAGAAACAAAACAACCACTTCAAAAATGCATGGTGTAACATACATGAACAAACCCATCAGGACAAGATTCAGCATCTATCTGCATTTGAAAGACAAAGGCCACTCTTTTGAAGGCAGCAAAGTCCACATTCTGGACAGAGAAGACCACTGTTAGAATGAGGCGTCAAATAGGCCATCTACAATAAAACTGAACAGCTCTCAGAAAGACAGAAAGCGTGGCAACGTCCAAGGAATATAAATCCTTCCATCCTCTACCTTTCAGTCAGGACTGAAGAAGCTTCTTGGATGAGAAGCAAAATGTCTTCAAAGAAAAACATAGTCCAGTTGCCTTTTGAAAAAGCATCTTAGAATGTCTTTGGGATTCGTTAACAATGAGAGTCCATTGTTAAAATCCAATGCAAGGACTTGGTTATATGCCAATTGTAGTCTGTAACCAAGGCCTCACTGAAACCCATCAGAGCCTTAGGAAAATCCCAAGCTTCTTCTGGAACTTTATACGGTATCATTAGGCAGTGAAGATGTGTTATCCTTTTTATGGAGTTCAGTGAGCAGATTTATGAGATAGATAAACACATATACACACACACTCACATTACTGCAATGGTTGCAGCTCTGTTCCCTCTGTTCCCTTGCTAATCTCCCTCCCACGTTTCTCTCATTACAATACTTCATATATGCCATTCCTCATATCAGAAGTTGGAGCTTCTACTACCTTAGAAGGAATTAGTAGTAGAAATTTAATATTGGTTTTGTTAGCACGGATTTCTACTACAAGGGAATTCGTCTCAGAACTAGAATTGTTAGAAACAGTTCGCATAAATACAAAGCATAGAATATCCGAAAGCACATATTCAGACTGGATCTTTGAAATATTATTCTGAGACACATATTTGCATTCATTTGTTTTAGAAACAGTTTTTATTTTGTATTTTTTTGCAATTGGGAAACAGGATGTTTCTAAAAAACAGCAAAATGTTCTTTAAATGCATTGCATAAGGCAGGAGGCATTAGCTACTTATATTTTTTATTTCTCATATACTGCAGGCCATGGAAACATTTAAGAAATTCTTTTGAAGTTGAGAACATATTGCACTGTTTGTTAAAACCTTTGTTTGGAATTATTCCAAAACGTATGGAGATACTATTGAAAATATTATTTCACAACTTAAATTACAGGTAGTGTTCAACTTGCAACTATTCAGCATCCATCTGCAAGGAGGCTTGATGGGACAGTGGTTAGAATACAATCTTGCAGGCTAACTCTGCCAACAGGCTGGAGTTTCATCCTGATGGGTTCATAGTTGACTCAGTCTTCCATCCTTCCAAGGTCGGTAAAATGAGGACCCAGATTGTCGAGGGAGATATGTTGACATTGTAAAAAACCCAGAATTGCTTTAAAGCCCAATGGGATGGTATATAAGTTTAAGTACTATTGTTCATACTATTTGTTTAAAATATTTAATGACTGTTCAAAGTTGTAACGGCACTGAAAAAAGTGACTAACAATTGCTCCTCATACTTATGACCATCTCAGTGTCTCTGTGGTCACATGATTAAAAATTGAGCACTTGCAACTGGCATGTATTTATTTATTCATTTATTTAAGAGAATTTATATGTCCGCCCACTCATTCTCAGTGATTCTGGATAGCTCAAAAACTCAATACATACATACATACATATTGTACATACATACAGTAAAAACAAAAATTATGATTGTTGTAGCCTCCTGAAGTCATGTGACCACTATTTGGGACCTTTCCAGGTTGCTTCTCCAATGGGGGAAGCCTGATTCTTAATGATTACAGCAAAAATTGTTGTAAAATTGGGTGCAGTTCACTTAATGATCACATTGCTTAGTAGCTGAAGTTATGGTCCCAATTGTTGATCATAACTCAAGGACTACTTGTAAACCTAGTAACTATCAATTTTATTTCATATGTAAAAGATAATATATCAATAACAAGAAAAAATAACAAAGAATAGAATAGAATAGAATACTTTATAGGCCAAGTGTGATTGGACACACAAGGAATTTGTCTTGGTGTGAATACTCTCAGTATACATAAAGAAAAGGTACATTCATTTAAAAATCCCCAAAGGGAAAAAATTCATAAATGTACAACAACTTAAGATAGGTCATAGGTAAAACAAACAATCAAATCATACTAGGGAAACAGTCCAATATGAAATGTAAGGGATACAAGCACACAAAGTTACAGTGTTTCTACAATCACAAGTGGGCTGGGGCATAGGCGTGACAAGGAGTGATGAGCAAGATTACAGTTTAATAATGAGTGCATACTTTGTTAAATAGTTTTGAACAGTAGTTGAGGAATTATAGGTGTTTTTAGAAGAGTGATGACTTTTGGGAAAAATGTTTTTGTGTCTAGTTGTTGCAGTTGCTTCTATGGAGTCGTTTTGACGCGCGAAGGAGGATTGAACAGTTTATTAGGAATGTGAGGGAGGTCTGTAAATATTTTCACAGTCCTCTTTTTTTGAACTCATACAGTATAACAGCGTCCTCCCAATTGAAAGGCAGGTGGGTCGTAATTGTTTTTTCGTGCCAGGTCCTAAATTTATCTTCTTCTGAAAGTCTGCTGTTGCGTCAGTTCTGTTGACGGTTGCAGAGTGCCAAACCAGACATTATAGAGGTGCAGATGCACAGACTTCAATAAATTCCTCTGTTAGACCTGGATCAGCAGCTCCCTGGCCCCAGTTTTTGAGCTTTCTGAGTTGGCGCAGATAGAACATTCTTTGTTTTATATATTTTGTTGACTGCAATGTGTTTTAGATGTTCTATGGCTGTCCAATTTATGGTCTATAGTAAGATATAGTAAGAAACTAGAAATTTGGAAGTCTCTATTATTGTATTGCTGTTTTTGATCTAGATATATGTAAAGACTACGCGTGCTTAGTAATTGCGGAGCGTTTTTGCTAAAGTCTACACCATTTCTACGGTTTTGAGTGTGGTCTAGTTCAAAAGATTGTTCCCGGTTCACACCATTTTTGAGACAATTTGTATAAACCTTCCTGTGTTGTATGCAGATTCATCTTTGCTCTCAAATGAGGACCAATCCACTGTTGGTGGTTCATCAGCAATTTTAAAACAGATGGATCGTTTAATGTAGTTAACATGTGCCATGTTAGACAAGCATCATCATGTCGATCTATTTGCTCTTTGGTTGCCTGCCAGGAGAAGCAGAGCTGTAAAGAGGTTAGAGGGGTGGGAGAGAATGGGGATTTTGCCAGTTAACCTTTCTCCTGCCATGCCCCCACCAAGGCCACGCTCACCACCCAAGCACACAACCGATAGTAAAAAAATTTAAATCCCGACCAGTGGTTTCCAACCTAGCACAATCTACCTTCGTAGAAAAAGTAGACGAATGAGCTTTTCTGAGAGGCTTTTGGCACCGGGTGCATATATTTTGGTTTAGATTTCATCTTTCTTCCAGCTATAAATACTAACACTTGGAAAAGATAGCAGTTAAGTTCTGGCCTCAGAAATCAGGAGGACTAGTGAGACATCTAGTTCCCACCGTAAATGAAAGCCAGTGGGATGATTTTGGACCATTCTCTAGTCCAACTAGATTCTCAGATTCTCAGAGGTGGTATTCTAGCAGCGCTTCTGACCACTTCTGGAGAATCGGTAGTTGGAAATTTGGAGTATTTCAGCAGAAATGGCAATAACCACCTCTGCACTGGAGATTTTATAATATCCTTCCCCTTGACATGCCTCAAGCACAAACCACAGGAAATGGGACAAGGGTGAGGAAGAGTTAGTTGAAATATCTGCACTGTTACGTGAGTCCAACTCACATCACAGGTTTGTGGCGCAAAAAGAGAAGAAAGAGTACAATCATTGTTTTGCTTTCCTTTGAGTTAACTTATAAGAAATAAAGAGGGGCGATAAAATGTGATTAAACACATTGCAATCTTTATATCTTGTTATTCCCCAATCTTAATTGATTGGTATTGATGCACAAATTTGATCAATAAAATAATAATCAAATTAATATGCCAATGTTAAAGCAAATGAGTTATTCACATATTGAATCAAATAAAATTAATAATATACTTTGCAACCAACTAAGTACTTCTGTACAGTTAGAAACAGGAATGAAGAACAGATATGACATGGCGTATGAGCTAAAAAATTTGAAATATGGACAATAAAATGGCAAGTAAACATTTTTTTAAAAAAAAATATTTTTTAGGTTTTCACAAAGACAAAATACAAATAAAACATCTTTTTTTGAAAATAGCATGGTCTCAGGTTATCACTTCTTCATACAGACACCAAAATCAATTTCATGCTCATTTTTAGATTCTATTCCATATCTTATTACCATTTTAATTTTCTAGATAGTTTTTTCCCCTCTTGTTAATTTTCTCAACTTTTGTTTTAATTTATCTCATCTCAACTCAAATCAAAAACCATTATATTTTATACTTTTGTCTGTTCCTGTTACAATATTCATATTATTCGTTTCTTATTAAAGCAATTTTCCCTATAGTTACCCAATCTAGAGTATGACACCTTTTCCTTTAATTTATCCATTCAAACTCTTATTTTTAAGCTTCAATGCCATAGCTTTAAGATTTTATAGCATTCAATATAAGACATAACTTCAATGGATTCTGCTTGGTACATTCTTAAAAAGACACTATATTTTCTTTAAAAAAAATCTTGTTCTATTATATATGTGGAGAATAAAGAGCACACATTCCATTCACAATTCAATTCTAATCACTAGATAGCGTTAAAACTCTCTCATACACTCATATTAACATTCATTTCAATTGAATATCATCGCTTTCCTTGGCGAACACAGTATAACTTTCATCGGGCTATATTCTTTTTTCCTTTATTTCTTACTTACTCATATTTAATTAAATCATCACTAAATAATTAAAAATGTTCCCTCTCTCTCTCTCTCTCAAAGATCATTAGTCTCTCGAATATACAATTTATTATATTCACATACATCCCACTACATTACAATACTAAAATCATTTATATCCTTCTCTCTATCTCTCGGAATTATTTTTCTACTTTAATGATATATCAATGCTTAGTCTTAACATGTCCTGTGCAGAATTCCATATATACAAATCTCTCTCTCTGCATGCTCATTATTCCTACTAAACGAAAGATTATCGCGTCACCTACAATCCTTGTGTGAGTGCGTGGTGTCCCGTGTGTCTCTTGAGTGTGTGTGTGATTCTGTCTTTACAACTTCTTTTCCTTGGCCTTCTTCTCCCCTGCTCTCTCTCTCCTACCTCTCTCTCTCCACACATATCTTTCCAACTTCTAAACTCTCTCATCCTGTTATTCCCCTCTTCTGCTTGCTATCTAAATATTGTAACTTATTCCTTTCAAATTGTCTTTATTTTTTTTGCTTTTTATATTCTTACGGTCTTCAAACCTCTCTCTCTCTCTTTTCCCCCCCTTTTCTCCCCCTCCCCTTATACGTTTTGATCATTGGAGAGCTGCGCATTCTTCTGCTCGCCTTCTTGTGACTCTCACTAGTTCGAGAATCATTTCTAACGAAATACGACGGAAGCAACAATTCTACCTCTCTTGCTCTCCTTCTTTCCATTTTTCAAATCTTCCAGTCTCAGTTCTTTACTAATAGTGATCTCCATTTTTAAAAACTTTTAAACAACACCGGTTAATCTTTACGTCATCAAGTAGTGCACAAAATAATAAAAATCCACAAGTAATCTAGAATATTCCGAAGGCTTGCTTTTCTATTTGACTTCGTTTTCACTATATCTCTTCTGGCCCGTTCTTTATGTTCGCAAAAGTTTCATTAATGTTTGAGGTCGGTGTTAAAATTTTGCTGTGATTACCTTTTATTACAGTTTCCATTCCGACTATCACATGTCCACGCAGTCTACCTCTCTCTCTCTCCAACGGATCCTCGCTTCCTGTATTCTTTTTTTCATCCTTTCTCAGCTATATAAAACTTTTAAATGTTGTCAGAATCTTCTGATTATCTTGTTGACTTTACGGGGAGTAGGATACCTGTATTTGACTTCAAAAGGTGATTTTTTTTTCAACTCTTACTTGCGCTTAAGTCTCTTAGTTGGCGAGCTATAAGGAATAGGTGCTAAAAAAAATGACTCAATAGCCGTTCCCTTTCTCTCTCTCCTTCACAGCTTTCAAAATCTTCTTTGGGAACAATGTTGTTAAGTTTAATTTCCAGGGTACCTTATTTGTTGCTTTTGCTGTTTGACCCAGTCAACCAAAACTTTATTTTCTTGTCTTCCTCCTACACATTCTTTTCCGGTCAAGTTCTTCTTTGTGGTGGCCATTTCTGACCACTCCTGCAATCGCCTTCGGGAAAGGGAGTAATGGCCAGCTGGGGAGGAGAGATGTGGCTCTCCTCAACCCTTCAGGCAGTCTCTCCCCTCTTCACCACCTCTATGGGTTGGCTTAGCCCTGAAACCAGCTGGCTCGGGGCACTCCAGCAGTGAGCATGGATCGAAGCCTCGAAGAGACGAGGTTTCGGTCTGTCGCTGAAGAAGCTCAAACCGGAAGTCACAAGGAAACATTTCTTGAATGAATTTAAATCACCAGGGCAAGATAAATTGTACTCTAACCTGAATCCAAGTGAATTATAATCCAGCTGGATTTTTTTTCCCTGTTGTCTGTAAAAATCCCAAATAACACTTATTTGGGATATCTTGGTATTGAAAAAGGAGAAAAGAAATAGCCAGGTAACTGTACTGCAGCTATTTTTGACACTGATACTAAAGAAAATTATAGAGCACATCATAAAGAACATGTTTGCAAAGTACTTCTAGACCAATGTGATAACTCTAATGGTGATCACCCCATGTTATTATTTCTTACAAAGACTTCATCAAACTAACATTATCTTGTTTTTGATCAAATACTCTACACATGGACCTTTCCAAATGATTAGCATTAAATCAAACTAACTACTATGCAGACTAAAATGGAATTACCTCTATTCAGTCAGCAAAAACAAGACTGGGTGATAACTAGATCTCAGATAAAGAATTCCTTTTAAAATTACAATTTAAACTAAAAAAAAAATATCAGATCACCAATATAAGAGCACAACCATATTTGATGGGATTATACAGATCAGGTGAAGAAAAGTTTTTAAAAGACTGGCTCAATAGAGAACCTGAAGAATTCTAGGCTAAAATTCATGATATTGTTAATGATGAAGCAAATAAAAAAAATATTCTGAAGTGCAAAGTGGGCTTTGTGTAGATTCACTGAAAATAGCTAAATGAAAGAGAAAGGAAAAGCAACATAAGTGAAGGGGAATTCCCCTACTAAATGTTGAATTCCAGAAAAAAAGCACTGGCTCCTATGTAACAAAATGAAATTCATTGTAGAAAAAGTAAGGTTTTATATTTGGGCAAGAAAAACCAAATGTACAGGTACAGATTTGGTGAAACATAGCTCAACAGCAGTAACTGCAAGAGAGATCTGGGAGTCCTAGTAAACGATCACTGAACTATGACCCAGCAATGTGCTGCAGCAATCAAAAAAGTCAACACAATCCTAGACTGTATTAACAGGCAGATAGAATCAAGATCACGAGAAGTGATACTACTGCTTTATAATGCCTTGGTAAGACCACATTTGGAATGATGCATCCAATTTTGGTCACCACAATATAAAAAAAACATATTTAGAGCAGAGGTGAGATTCAACCAGGGATGGGATTCACATTTTTTAACAACCAGTTCTGTGGGTGTGGCTTAGGTGGGCATGGCTTGGTGGTCATGTTATTGGCTGGATGTGACCAACTAAATATCAGTCACATCGAGGCACACATCTTCTTGCCTAGCCTCTCATGACTGTGGGGATGCTGCAACAGTCATAACTGTGAAAAATGGTCATAAGTCACTTTTTTCAGTGCCATTGTAACTTTGAATGATCATTCCACACAAGCAAAGTACCAGCAAAGGAGGGAAAAAAACTCCAGAGAAGTTCCTNCTGCCAAGAATGTAATAAGGGTTAACGGAGAGGCAGTTTCTATAAGCAACACCAGAATGTTTCCTTTCTGCCTTCCTTACAGGATTAGCCCAGTAATTTCTTTTAACAACTGGTTCTCCGAACTGCTTAGAATGTTAACAACTGGTTCTAGCAAATAGGTGCAAACTGGTAGAATCCCACCCCTGGATTCAACCGGTGTTACTACTGGTTCGGTGTTTGTGTTTTGTGCAAGTTCAGTTTCAGGTTCCAATTAATAGATGTATAGCTTCCCAGTTTTGAGAAATAATAGTTCCAATTTATTCTACATTGATGAGGGCCCTGCTTGAGCATTGGATCCAGTTATGGGCACCATACGTGGAGAAGAAATGAAATGGAACAATGTCAAAGTAGGACAGAGGCCTTACACAACTGGGGCAGCCCATCTCTCAGGCACTGAAATGTGTCATCTGTCATCTCAGGTCGAATTGAAATCATATTATGAAATGTGAATAACATAGAATTATAAATTGGTAGCAGGATCAATGCCCACATTATCCACCAATTATCTTACAAAACCTTTAAAGCTCTTACATGCAATGTCACAACATGTAATAGTGAAGGTTCCACATAATATGCCTGAAGCACGATCAATTTCTAATTTCTTTCTGTAGAATATATCTTTGAATATTCTCACACTCATTACTATCATCACAACATGGAGGAAGGAAGGAAATAAGGAAGTAAGGAAACTTTTTCATCTACTGCCCAGATAGATAAAAAAGAGAGATGGGCAATTAAAAAATGTGAACTGCAAATAAATAGATAAATAAATAAATACTGTGCATCAAGTCATATGCAAAATCCTGCAGCAAAGATAGCACCCTATCTGTATTATACTAATAATTTTGATAAAATGAGCTGATGTTCTGGAGAAGAACAGTTTGTTTCATCTGAAAGGAAAAATATACAAGAGAGTGAATGGAGGGATGATGCAAGAAAACCATGTACAGGGTTAATCACAACTGTAAATAACATTCTAGGAAAGCAAAACCAGTCGGGTAAAATACCATCTGCAGTTGTTGCCTTTCTTCGATGAAAAAGTTGTGGTCTCTAATCAGAGACATTTAATGCAAATCAAGGAAAATGTCCTGCTTGCTTGGTTTACAACACTTAGTTTATGCGGACTTTTAATGCTGGGGTCAAAGGATATTTTCATAATTAGTTTGTTCCTTATGCCTGGGAAAGCTTAGCTGTTTTGTTCGAAAACACACGAGGTAGACCGGGTTCCAACAACAAAAGGTTTTATTCGAACAGTAGTCAGAAATAGGAACAGTTTTGGTAGCAAGCCGGCAGGCCAGCCTTTTATACAGGCTGGCCTGCTTGCTTTCAGCCTATGGCATTTCTTAAATTTGCCGCCTTTTCAGGCAGCTCCTTGGATTGTGTTCCTAGTGAACCAATCCACCTTGCTTACTTTTCTGTACGCAATCAGAACAGTAGCCCTAGGATTAACCACTTGCATATTAGAACACCCCCCCTCTTAGTTTTAGTGCCTACGTGTTTACGTAGTCACACAGGTAGGATGGGGCTTCCTCGAACCCGATTAGACTTGCGCGGTTCATTTCCTCGTGAAACTTCGACCGGTTCGGATGGGGCTGCTGTTTCTTCCGATCTTCGTCTCAGGAACCGTCTGGAAGGGTGAGTCAGCATTTTGCCGCCGCCTGAGTTTGCTTAGGCCGGCGGTTTCGCCTGCTCTCACCCGTTTCCAATGGGCAGGTTGAGCTGGCCTGGCTGGCCCCTTCCGAGGGCTCTTCTTGCAACTCCTTCAAACAGTGAGTCTTTTATTTGCTCTTTTTGTTGGTAATAATCGTTTGTTTTAGTTTTAAAACGTTCTTTATTAAATTCTCGCCGTTCCCCCCCCCCCTGGTTTGAGGTTTATTTGTATTGTCGGCGATTGCTTGTGTGTCTGTTGGCCGTTCAATTATTCGGGATCGAAGCTGGTCTATGTGCCGCCTTCCACTCCCTGCTCATGCGTCTACCGTTAAGCGGTAGGCATTTGGGGCCTGTAAGTTGGGTAATTTTGTCCAGGTACCCACAATGGTTCACCCGTGAAATTTTTCGCGTATACCAAGTCCGCCTAACTGGAATTGTCTAAACTTTGTGGAGTGAACCAGGGGGGTTTTTCGGTTAAAATCTGGGTGTAGTCTGTCAAGGTGTGAGCGTTATTTTCTCCCATATAGTAATTTCCGCTGGGGACTTGTTAGTGACTGTACTGGCGTTATATGCTGGAGTGTTAGTAATCGTTACCTTTTTGTTGGACATCACCTATGTCCATTCTTTCTAGCCCTTCCTTTGTAAATTGAACCATTCTCTCGGCTCTGCCGTTTGCAGCGGATGGGCCGGCACGGTTTAGGGCATGTCTGATACCTTAGGGAGGCTAGGTATTGCCTCGAAATGGAAGCTTGTTAGTTGTGGTCCATTGTCCGAGACCAGAACGTCTGGTAGACCGTGGGTGGCGAAAAGTTCATCTAATTTTTTATTAGTGTTTCTGTTTGTCGTTGATGGCATGATTTTTACTTCCAAGCCAATTGAAGTAGGGCATCAACGACAACCAGAAAGGTATGCCCCTTGGTTGGACCCCGCGAAGTCTATATGGATTCTAGACGCATGGCCCGCCTAGGGGTTTCCCAGTCCCTGATGGGTGGCTTGTGGGGGAGAAGGTCTGATTTTCTGGCATTTATGGCAAGATTCACCCAATACTCTATGTCTTTAATCATGGCCTGGGCCACCACACATAGCTCCTGGCCAGGCTTTTCATTTTAACCATCCCAGGGTGACCCTCATGCAACATCCCTAGTAACTCTGGGCTGCAACTTGGCTGGGATGACCACCCGATCTCCCACAGCAAACACCCCTTTAGGATAGATAGTTCAGTCTGTCTGGACCGGAACGGTTTTAAAAGTTTCAGTTTTTTGGCGTCTCTGGCCAGCCTTTACCTAACCGCCAAGAATACGGGCAGTCAATGAGTCCTTAGCCGGTGGCTCTTGCGACATCATAGGCGAGATGGGTAGATCGGGACAAGTCTCTATTGCAACGATGTCATCGCTGGTGGCCGGGTCTTCCTCAGTAGTTGGTAGGGGTGCTCTGCTCAAAGCGTCCGCATGGGAAATTTGTTTCCCTGGTCGATGGCGTCAGAGTATAGAATAGGCTGCAGGAACTCTGACCATCTAGACATTCTTGGTGAAGTTATGTTGGCGTCGGCTTGTTTCCCGCCAAAATTCCCAACAATGGTTTGTGGTCCGTTACAATTTGAAAAAGCCCGCCCGTACAGATATTCAATGGAAGCGTTTTACTCCAGCGACTAATTGCTAGGGCTTCCCTGTCCAGTTGACTGTAATTTATTCAGTCTTTGATAGATCCTAGAATAGTATGCGACGGGTGCTTCTCTCCATCAGGGAGTTGGTGCTTAGACGGCCCTACTCCAAATGGTGAAGCGTCGCAGGTCACTCTTAGAGGCAGTGGTTTGCTAAATTGGATGAGAACGTTTGTGGATGTTAGCAACTTTTTAATATTCTGGAAAAGCCTTCCTTTCTTTGCTACCCCAAGTCCAGTTTGCCTTTTTTATTAAAAGACGGTGTAACGGTTCAGCTATAGTTGGCCTTGTTTGGCAGAAATACATGATAGAAATTTAATAAGTCCTAAAATGGCTTGTAGTTCTGTTTTGTTACTCGGTTCAGGTGCTTCTTGTATTGCCTTGACTTTCTATCTGTGGGGTGGATGCCTCACCGTCTATTGAGTAGCCCAAGAATTCAACCTTTTTTTATTAGGCAGCATTTTTCCTTTTTTACTTTAAGGCCAGATTCCCTAAATTTGGTAAGTACTTCTGTGAGTATTTTTTTAAGTTGAGTCTCGTCTCTGGCCGAGATTAAGACGTCGTCGAAATAGGGGAACTACCCCTTGTATGCCATTAAGGAGGCGTTCCATCAGACTCTGAAAAACGCCCCGTGCCACGCTTACTCCAAATTGGCAGTCGGTGGGCATTTGCATGCGCCCTTGTTGTGTGACTATGGTTTGCGCTTCTGCGTCTCGGGTCCACTGGAAGTTGCTGATAGGCTTGTGGCTGCAATCCAGTTTAGCAAAAAAATTTTCCTTGGCCAGGGAGTGAGCAAATGTTTGGACTACTGGGCACTGGTATTGCGGCTTTGGTGTGTTAAAGCATGTTCATGGGTTGCCTTATAGTCACCATCATCGATCTAAATGGACCTGCAGTCAGGTTTTATGGGTGTAACAATAGGCGTTTCCCATTTGGCATGGTACCATCTGGTTCTAACACGCCACTGGGGCTAACTAGTTGTCGAAGTTGTTCGCTCTATCTTAGCCTTTATGGGCAAAGGGACTCGCTCTGGCTTTTAATCTTCTTGGGCTATCTGGGGATCTAGGCTAAAAGAGATAGGGTTTCCCCGATACTTGCCCAGTGAGCCGTCGAAAACAGTCTTGGCATTCCGGCGGATGAAGGTCATGCTCGCGTAAAATTGGGTGGTAGTTTACTGCGATCGACCCCGGGTCACCCGCGATGCCCAAAAGGGTGTGCGAAACCTTCGATGCCGCAGGAAGGTCTCGGTCCTGTCTCCGGTCCGATGATGGTTATGCGCAGTCTTTTTGAGCGTGTGGGCTTTAATGGACTAAAATGCGCCATGCAATTACAGAGGATCTGGTTTTCCCTGAATAGTTCCTTTAGAGTCAAAGGTTTGTTTTTTGTAATTGTCTGGATTTATGTCTGGTGACAAGCTTTTTTATACGTATCACCCAAGTAAACCATCGAAAGAAAGACCCGGAGTCACCTCCATCTTTAGGCCCAGCTTCCCCTCGATGGTTACAGGTCACTTTTTTAAGCCTCTTGCCGCTTTCGCGTATGGGGCGCTTTCTATAGTGACGGTTTGGTGTGTATTGGCTCGTTCTCATGTGCCAGCTTTCTCTCCGCCTCGTTTAGCCTGCGGCTCGTGCTGGGAATTTCTGCGTCTCGGTGGGCTAATAGTTTCTTTTATTCCTGGCAGACTTTCTCGATGTGTCGCGGTTTTTTACAGTTACCTGGGCAGATAGCATCGAGAAAATCTGCATTCGGCTTGGCATGTTTTGCCTCGCAGCCAGCGGGCATTCCCGCGCAATCTTTCTTCTTTCGCGCATCTTTTTTATTTGCGAGCAGACAGGTGGATCTCGTCGTCTTGTCCTTGCTTTGATTTCAGTTTCCCTCTCTCGACTTCTCTCGTAAATGGGTGTTTGGTGTGGTAGGCTGCTTCCTTTCTCTAGTTGGGGTTTCTTCCGCTATTGTTGTTCAATTTGTTTCGATTTTGACCCGCGATTTCTTTTGGCGGCTTCGGCGGCCCCCATGCTTCCGCGATTGCTTGCGGATCACCAATGATATTGGGCTTGTTTAAGCAGCTTACTTTTGTGGCTGTAATGTCTCTGAGCGCCTAATCACCACAGCGATCTCTCATCGCTTCGTGCGATGATTGAGATAAAATCGCAGCTCACCCCTATTCTGGCCGTAGAGCAGCCCACGAAATCGGCGACGGTCTCCCCATCTCTCTGGTCTCTGCGGTAGAATTCATTCATGCCGCTTTATTAAGTTTGACACTGCCGAGCCGTAGTTTGGCCCGCTTTGAGGATTCTTTGTAGTTCTGGGCCAAAGGTTAGTTGCTTACTCTCGGGGCTTCGCAAGGGCCTTGCCATTTTAAAACCCGTTGGTCCCGCATGGTGAGGAATACAGCTCGCTTGCGTTGTTCCGAGATGTCATCCATTCCATGTCGCCTTTGCCAAGATTACATCTGGAAGCGAGTCTGTGGTATGACTCCCAGATCCTCAATCGTTTCGGGTTGAAGGGGCGGGCGGTGCATGGGTTTGTTGCCTAGACATCTCTGCTGGCGTCTGGGCTCCTATCAACCGGCGTGCGCAGAGTTTTCGCGTTTCAGGACGATCCGCACCGTTCGTCGCCAGTGTTTTGTTCGAAAAACACACGAGGTAGACGCGGGTTCGACCAACAAACAGGTTTAATTCCGAACAGTAGTCAGAATAGGAACGTTTGGCTGCCAGCCGCAGCCAGCCTTTTATACAGGCTGGCCTGCTTGCTTTCAGCCTATGGCATATTTCTTTAATTTGCCGGCCTTTCAGCAGTCTTGGATTGGTTCCTAGTGAACCAATGCCACTTCTTACTTTTCTGTACCAATCAGAACAGTAGCCTAGGATTAAACCACTTGCATATAGAACATTAGCAAACCCTTTTTATTAGTGGATGTATTATGAAACACAATGTGCCTTTCATTATAATCCCATGTTAGGATCACTTAACTGCAGAACAAGATTAAGGCCACACCATTCATACCAGGAGAAACAGCTACTTGTTACCATTGTGTGAGGCGGGGATGGAAGGGCTGTTTTTGGGAACTGGCCCTCTGGAATAACCTTCCCCTGGAGATATGTTTTCCTCTATTACTGCCTACCTTCTACAACAACAGCCTCCAATGCTTTTGGTTCCATGGAGAGAGGCTTTTTCCACAGACTGGACGGGTGTAATTTCACGTTTTGCCTGCATCCCATGGATGAAGCTTCGCTTGTTTGTGTGGCCTGGTTTTTGATATACCGTGATCCGATGCTGGTCCACAGACCAGGGTTGGGGACCCCTGTTCTAGAAAAAAAAGTAGACAGTTAAGTTTTCTAAAATGTTTTTAGGGTCAGATCTTTGGTTTAGGTTTCATCTAAACCTCAGGATGCTGCTATAGAGCATTGTATGTCAAAACAACTAGACATAAAGGTATGGTTTCTTCTTCCATGCCATCATTCTACTGAACACAATTCCCACAGCACTGTCTCATTTCTTATCTTTTCACATCTTTTCATCTTTCCTACTTCCTTGTCCTATTGGTTTCTTATGATTTATCAGTCATTGTTTGAAACTTATGATTAATGATTGTAACTATGATTTATGACCTATTACTTGCTGTTTTTATGCACACTATGAACTAAAGCATCAGAAAAGAATTTCTTGTGTGTCCAATCACACTTGGCCAATAAAGAATTCCTTTCCGTTCCATTCCACTGCTACAACTTTCACTGAAATTTATGTTGAACACTATTTACGGAAAAACACAAAAATGAATTGCAGAACAAATAGGCAGGAATATAACTTAAAATTGAACAAAAACTGGTAATAACTATTGCTCAAATTATGGATTTTTTTGTAAAAGTACAATTTAAAGGAAACAAAATAATCAGATCACTGAGATATTAACTCATCCCTATTTGCTGTGATTATATAAAGTAAAAAAAAAATGAAGTGGGATTTGAAGTGAGACCCAAAAATCAAATGTAGAGCAGAAGGAACATCTATCAAATTTGCAGATGCCAGAAAACTGAATGAGATTCCTTTTAAAAAAAATGATTTTAACAGGTTAAATAGATGGGCTGAAAATAACAGTAAAATGTAACAGAGAAAAATGTGAAGTTCTCTAGTGACTTCTATGGATTGCTTCTTGTGCTGAGGTTCACAAATGTCCTTTTGGTGACAACCTTGGTTTATTCCACATTCTCAACAGAGCAATAGCAATAGCACTTAGATTTATATACCACTTCACAGTGCTTTTACAGCCCCCTCTAAGTGGTTTACGGAGTCAGTATATTTTGCCCAACAATCTGGGTCCTCATTTTACCAACCTTGGAAGGGTGGAAGGCTGAGTCAACCTTGAGCCTGATGGGATTTGAACTGCCAAACTTCAGGCAGCCGGTAGTCAGCAGAAGTAGCCTGTAGTACAGTACTCTAACCCTGTGCTACTGAGGCTCAGTGGCACAACTTTATAAAATGATTGTTAAAAATCCACATTAATTTTAACTTTATTATACCCTATATATCTATGCCATCCAAATCAAAGTGACCTTCTAACTTCAAAAATGTTTTTTTTGCAAATCCATTCTTTTACCCAGACCATATTACAAGATACAATCAGATAAACAGAGTTCACCTCTTACCTTTGCATCTTTTAGTACTTTATATTTAACTCATTGTTCTTTACTTTGCCATTAAAAAATAGACACATATTTTGCCATTGTTTGAATGAAGCATCAGTTGTCAAAATAGCTTGTCTGAAACAAAAACACAATTCTAGGAAACATTCATTTTTTAATCACAGAAACACACCCTTAACAGTGATAATATTATTTTCTCCCAACTTAGCATGCATATCTTCTTGATTTCATTCCATGTCTTAACATACCGGTAGGTATTTTGAAATGACATACAATTCATATTTACCTTAGTAATATCAAAGTATTTTAATTTTTTCTCAGTCTTAATACCAGTTTTTTTCCTATCAGTTCTAATAGATTTCATATTTTTATAGATTTCATATTTTAACACCTTCATTTTCTGATTGTTAATCTTAAAACCTGTGAACATATCAAAGTCTTTTAATTTTCTCATTGATGTTTTTACTCCCTCTAGTGGATCTTCCAATACTAACACCAAATCATCCTCAAATGCCCTTAACTTATAAGTTTATTTTAAAATCTTTATCCCATTATTCTCTGATCTTGTCTTATGTCTTTATTATGTAGTTCTAGAACTAAAATGAACAAGAGTGGAGTTGGTAGACATCCTTGTCTTGTTTTTTTTTTTCAATCTCACAAGGATTTGGTAGTTCTTTGTTATAAATTATTTGTGTTTTCACTGAAGTATCAATGGATATTATCCATTTAATAACATTATCTTGAAGACTCAAATATTCCAAAATTCTTAACAAAAAATCCCATTCAAATTATCTAATACCTTCTTTGTATAAGAATTTCAATGCAACTCATTGTTGTTCCAAATACTCCAACATATTCAACAAGTTTCTAATATCTAATAATTGTTTGTCTCAATTTTGTGTATTGATCTTCATGAATAAAGATCTGTAAAATTATTTTCAATCATTCTGTGAAAATCATAATCATTAATAAATTGTCAGTATTTCATATAGGTATTGATAAATAGTTTCTTATTAAAGTCAAGTCTTTAAATGTAATGCTATATTAGCATCTTTCTGTCAGGAATTTTTCCAGTTTTTGGAATGATATTCATTGTTTGTTACAAAATTGCTAAAAGCTTTTACCTCAAAACATAAATAGTAAAAAGCTGACAGCTCATTGGACCAGGTGCCTTTTCTGTTTTAGTCTTTTTGACTAAATAAGTCTAAATTTAGTCTGTACTAAATTGGTATCTGATTCTCTGTAATCTTTGGATAATTCTGTTTAGAAAAATATTTATCCACTTTTTCTGTAGTAAGTTTTTGAGCTTTGTATAAAAGAATATGATAGAATGAAGTACTTTTTGCATGTTTGATTTATCTTTTATTACAGTATTACCTTCTTGTAATTCTAATATCACTTTATTTTCTTTTTACATGCCATTCTTCTGGCTTATTTGCTTGTTCAAATTTTTTTTGTTTCACATAGATCATCTTTATTTCCATCATTCTCATTCTTATCACAGATAATTGCCTCAGTAAAAGCTTAATTTGTTGAGTAATAGTTGTCATTCTTGGTTTTTTTCCCTTCCTTTTTTAAAAATCTCATTCTGTCTCATTCTTGTAACCTGTCATTTTAAAATCTACTTTCAGATTAACCTCAGACTTTTCTGGTATAACTTGTTTCTCTTCCAAGGGACTTTGTCCTTTTTTTGAATATATATGGTAAGGAACAAACACAGGTAATACTCTTGCCATCTCTTTTCGTCATGACAACAGCCCTGTGAGGTGAGTTGGACTGAGAACAGTGATGGGATTCAAAAAATTTTACTACTGTTTCTGTGGGTGTGGCTTGGTGGGCGTAGTGTGGCTTGGTAGGAGTGACTTGGTGAGCATGGCAGGGGAAGGATACTGTAAAAATCTCCATCCCCACCCCACTCCCAGGGAAGGATATTGTAAAATCTCTTCCCTCCCCACTCCTGGGGGAAGGTTACTGCAAAATTTCCATTCCCGCCTCATCCCACTAACCTAATTTCCAGTTCCATTCTCCTGTGCAGTGCAACAAAAAAAGACCCAGCCAATCAGTTAGGACTCATGAGGCAGAGAATAGATGGGGGCAGGGCCAGTCAGAGTTGGTATTTGCCGATTCTCTGAACTACTCAAAATTTCCTCGACTGGTTCTTCAGAACTGGCCAGAACCTGCTGAATACCACCTCTGATTGAGAAATATCTAGCACTAAATAACTCTCCATTTTTCATGCCTAAAGCAGACCTAGAATTCAGAGTCTCCTGGTTTCTAGGCTGGCACCCCCACCACCATGCCAAACTAGCTTTCTTTTAAGGTGGCATGGTAAAGAAAATAGAAAATTAGGCAAGAAATCTGGGATTCATAGAAAAGAATCATGTAGAAAGAAAAGCTGAGACGGCATAAAGAGAAACTGCTCCGTTAGCATTGAAAACATGAAGGAGACACTAATTTTTCTTAACCTTAATTATACCAACTTTCATGGTATGAGAATTATCATGGTGTAGAACTCATAGTTCTCAAAGCTGATGGTCCTTCACTTCTCTCATGCCTGTTTCATTTTCCTAGTTAATGAGGAATTGACTGCTGCCTACCAACTTTGCTGGTTTCAACAATGCTTTTGACCAAAGAAGGCAGACCACGTACCACTAGATGAAGCTATGACCATACTTTGTTACCACTCTGAACCAATGAGGGCCTCATGCTGCTGACCGCAACTTGAATATTTCTCAGTTAATTACAACAATTGTTCCCCAAAGAGAGATCTTAGTAGCAGAAGTTGAAAAACTAGTATTTCAGTCACAGCACAAACACTGCCTTGTTATCTGCCCCTTCAGGTCATTGGGAAACTTATTACAAGGCTACAAAAAAGGTGCTGAATGATGGCCATATCATATTAAACTCTGCCACAGTTAATGTCAAGAAAGAAAGATGTAACTGCCATTGCTTTCCTGCCTGTGATAGTCTTCTCCTCGCAAAGGCGGATAATGTTCAGTTTTTATGCACCAACAACAGAATGATGAATTGGATTATCTTGTGTTACCTCTGCATAGTATTATTGTAAGTTTCCGTTAGAGCCAGGAAAGGAGAAGGAGAAAGAATCCTCATTCAATAATGAAGCACACAGTTGTGCATCTACCTATTGGAAGCAATATCCTTCTGGGTTCATTTCCAAGGGGGAAAAAGACACTGGATTCATGGAAGTTTTATTTTATTTATTTTGATTTGTCAATTGGTTACAAGATAATAGGTATAAGTACATACATAGTTATGAATACATGAAATGGGTACAGGGACAGTAGGCACATTGGTGCGCTTATGCATGCCCCCTACACACCTCTTAGGAAAGGGGTGAGATCAATAGTAGACAGTTTAAGGTTAAAGTTTTTGGGGTTTGGGGAAGAAACCACAGGCCACTACACAATCTAAAACCCATCTCTATCTTATTGGACCGGACAGGAATATGTTGCCATACTTCTTTCAGAAAAACTATCCACTGCTATATTCCAGACCCTCTAAGCATAACCCCCTTACCCCCCCCCATCTTGGAATCTTTAAGGACCAGCTCCTTGCTCGCTTGCCAAAAAAATGGTCACAAGACACGGTCATCCCCATCTTCAAAAATGGAGACCCCACCCAAGTTAAAAATTTACAGACCTATCTCCTATAATGCTGCATCACGCTGTAAACCATGGAAATCAATTATTACCAATCCATTATCCTCCACTTAGAGACAAACAACCTACTCTTCTTACAAACAATTTGGTTTTCAGAAAAAAATAATTCCTGTAATCTGGAAACTCTTACACTGCAAAAACCATATGGACGGACACACTCGTCACGGGCAAAACAATGAGATGCATCTCATTAGATTTATCGGAGAGCCTTTGATATCAGTGGTACAATGACACAACTACTCTAAAACTAAACATTCTATGTCTATCTCTGACACCTGCATCACTGGATCAGAAGCATTCCTCTCAAACAGACAATCAAATGGAACAAATGGGACGTCCCTATCAAATTCTGTAACCGTGTCCAACAGTGGTGTCCCCCAAGCAGTGTTTCTAGACCCAACTTCTTTTCTACTCTACATAAATGACGCTCTGTGATCATATCAAGAGCAACTGTGTTCTCTTGCTACCATGTAAAGCTATTCAACCACCACAGACAATACTGCTACCCTTCAAAAAATCTTGACTATGTATCAGAAATGGTCAAACAAATGGCAACTCAAATTCTCAAACAAAAAAACTGCTCTGTCTTACATATTGGCAAAAAAAAAATCGAAAATAAAATACAAACTGAATATCAACGACTTTGCTGCATGATCCAAGCTCCTGTAAAGGACCTTGGAACTCCCATCTCTAATTCATCTAAGATGCCTAGAAGCTCACTGTAACTACATAGCACAAAAAGGCATTAAGAGTTGTTAATCCTAATCGTCGTACGTAGCTTTTCTTCTAGTAATATCACACACTTAACTAGAGCATAACAAAACATTTGCTCGACAATACTTGAGTACAGCTCATTCAGTCTCGGAACCCACATTACGTATCTGATATTAACAGTTGAGAAAGTCCAGAAATATTTCACAAGAAGAGTTCTCCATCCTCTACTTGTTGGCAGAATACCTTTTGCCACCAGACTTGAAATTGTAGACCTAGAAAACCTTGAATTACACCATCTTTGTTGATACTAAGAGCAGTAATAAAATCATACATTGCACATGACTTACTGTCAATTACTTCAGCTTCAACCATACAACCACAAAGAGCACACAATAGATACAACTCAGAGTAACCGGCACAAACTTGATTGCAGAAACTATGACTTCAGCAACAGAGTGGTCAGTGGTCTGGACATACTCTACTATCTTAGTG
>BHFT01016207.1:0-31933 GCA_004320025.1 Laticauda laticaudata
TGTAACTCATTGCTCTCAAGGAACATGAGGAATCTGTTGATGTACGATTCCCAGTCCTCTGTCGCTGGGTTGAACGGTACAGGTGGCGAGTTGCTACCAGCCATTTCGTCTTCACTCGGTTCTCGTTGCCACATGCTCAACTGGTCTCCTTTGTCTCAGTATCCCACCTTCGTCGCCAGTGTTATGTTGCAGGAAAAAAGAGGCTCGAGACCAGTGTGACTTTCAGCTCTTTATTTAGTTCCTGAAATCTGTCTGTACTGCAGAGCCGCGGCAGCCTCTTTTATAGCAGCTGCTCGTGGCTCGCAGCCAATGACGGCTCCTTGAATTTCCTGCCGCTCAGGCAGACCAATCATAGGGCAGCAATTACGGACCAATCACAGTAGCATTGAAGAACCAATCACAGTGTAGTTCTTAGTGTACTACACTAAGTGTAGTGCAGTTACACCACAATGTAGTGGACCAATCAGGAAGCGCTATTACAAGTATGCTAATATAGAACACAAAGCATGCATTTTTGTTGGAGCTTATCTTTGTTTTGGCTTCCTCCCAACTGTGGTTGCTGCATTATCTGTAGAAGTCTGCAATTAATCATCCTTGCCTACTGTAGTAATTCCTTCAGTGAGATTTGTTGGGTTTTTTTTATTTCGAATTAACTTTACTCTGGGTGAGGACTGCACTTACTCCCTCCGTAAACTGTTTTCTTTAAGAGTTTGATATCCTTCCAAGGATAATTGGACATTGGGGCCAAGTTGGAGGCATTAAAGGGACTTTCTTCTATTTTTGTGACTTGATTATTTTTGTGTCATGCCCCTAGTCATCACAATTGGGCTTTGTTGGGCAAGACACAATGCCTGGATTCACACAGACAAAAAGAAACCATAGTGTGGTTTAGTGTAACCTACAAATCAAGGCACAGCCTTCTGTTTTTCTGAAGGAAGGACTTTCTAACCTCAACCAAGTGAGAAAACAGGAGACGGTGAGTTCTAGTTCCACCTTAGACATGAAAGCTGGCTGGATGACTTTGGCCCATTCACTCTCCCCCCCCCTTCGACCTACCTCACAGGGTTGTTATTGGGAGGGAACAAGAGGAGGAAGGAGCGTTAAGTATGTACACTGCTTTGAGTTAATTATAAAAATAATAAAGAAGGGACAAAAATAGTCTTTAAAATGTGGTTCAGCTTCCATTCTGCATACCAGATTCAAATTTTAAGGCACCCATGGCTTCCTACTTCCTGTTTTTATGGACTTCAGATTTCCTTTCTTTTCTTAGACTTGCAAAAGAAGGTTTTGGCACATGTGAAATATAGGGATAAACTTAATATTGTGTTAATTGTATCACTTCTCTTCGCTTTCACTCATTGCTCCACTTGCCTGCACACATGGGGGAATTCTTATCAGTTTGCAACAGCCTGAGCTGCTATATTAACTCTTTCTTAATTTAGATTACAAAACCTACAGCCAAATGTTTCATCTAATCTGATCCGGAATAAACAAATACAAATATTTCTTATGTTGTGAGTGCAGTTATGTTTTAGCCTCTCGGCTACCAGCCCCTCCAGCAGCCAAATCAGGGGAGGAGGCATGGGAGTCAGGATCAGCATTAGGGCAACCAAGGAGCTCTGAGGAGGAAGAGAGAATGGAGCTGGCAGAGAGAGAGAGAGAGAGAGAGAGAGAGGTGGAGTCTGGGCCAGCCGTCAGGCCTCAGATGGAGAGGCACTAGCCCCCAGGTCTGGAAGTGGCTGATGAAGAAGAAGAGGAATAGCTGGGTCCAGTGCCTGACATGCAGCTGCACAGAAGGCAGAAAGGGGGAGAGCAGTGGAAAGCCATGGGTCAATCCTGGGGAAGGAAGAGCCACCACTGCTAAAGAGGCCTCACCCTAACCGGGGATAAAAGGCAGAAGGTGGAGACAAATAGGTGTGGCAGGCAACTGTTTATCTTCTGGCCAGATGGACTTGCTAGCCTGCGAGATAAACTTTTTGTCAGGGCTGCCCGCATTCCTAATAAAGGCATCTTTTGAGTTCACATCAGAGGGTCCATCATGTTTGGGGAGCTTGGCAGGATGCTAAGAGCACAGGATCTGGTTGCTTTAACCACTACACCCCAATTCTGTCCAATGAGATATGTTTCCAGGTGATTTTTTTTCTTGGACAAATGGAAGATGGAAGAAGCTATCCCCTTCCAAGCTATCCCCTTGGAAGATGGAAGAAGCTATCTTGCAGTTTGGGGTTCTGACCAGATATGGCTTCCTATCACAGAGGAAGCAAAATGAATTTTCCTGATGATCAACTGATTGCAATGGCCTTCCATTGGGTCAGCTACCTGTCAAGCCTGAAATTGACATAAGTGTAGCCATTTTAGTTAGTCTTAGGAGATATTCTTTTTCTTACTTTCTCTGTGGCACTCATGGGGGAAGGATTTCGGGCTTGCCACATTCCTAAAGGGGGGAAGAATCGAGATAAAGAGAGTGTTTTGACAAGGTGATCTTCCTTCCCGTGGGAAAATAAGTTGTTCTTGCTTGGGCCCCTTGAGGTGGAGATGTATGACATCAAGCAATGTTGAATTACTTCTATTGGAGATTGTGACTTTGGGGGTGTTTCTAACTTGTAATATTGTAGGGTAATTCCGGGTTGTGTCAGATCCGGAATTATCATGGACTTTACCAATTTAATTCTTTCCTAAATAAAAGAAATATTTTTTGAAGATAGACTTTGCTCTTTTCTTTTTAAATGGATTTCATCACTTGGAAACCTGACACTACCTTGGCTGGGATGGTGAACCTTGGTGCCAATGGTCCTTGTGTTCATTGCAAGAGAAGGAGGGGTCCTTCTAAGTGGAAAACCTTGTTGCTATGAACGTAGATGGTACTTGTCATTCAGGACTCTTCAGATTAATTCATTGTATGTACAGAAATGAAGCCACAGCTACTAATAATGTTCTAGTAGACTTAGTAAAAGGACTCATGATGGTAGTTCAGTTGTTAGAGTTCAGTATTTCTACCCACTATCAGCAGTGGTATCATAACAGCGCAAGGTTGACTCAGCCTTTCATCCTTCCGAGGTCAGTGAAATGAGGACCCAGATTGTTGGGAGCAATATGTAAACCACTTAGAAAGGGCTGTAAAGCACTGTGAAGTGCTATATAAGTCTAAATGCTATTTTCCACCTCCAGGTCCAAGTGGCCTTGAGATTCTTTTCCAGGTTGATTGACTTCCTCCTCCTCATCTTCCCCCTTCTCCCTCTCCCTTCTCTTTTCCTTCTCCTTCTCATCCCTTTTTCTTTTTCTTGATAGATGGTGTGATATCTTGAGAAGGCAAATAAAAAGCCGTATTAAACAACCCCAAACTTGTCCTTCCATATGTAATGAAAGCCTCTAAGAAATCCTTGGTACTCCCACCCTTTCTATTTTCATCCCTGTTCTAGAGGCAAATGGGCACCAAGGTCACTCATCAGTTCCTGTATCACAGCTGAGCAGTCACTGCCTCACACAAGGCATTTGCACAGCTTTATTAGAGCTTGAACTCTCCTTGCTTCTTGATGGCTCAGAATCCATCCCTCTTCCAAGTATTTCTCCCAGTCATAACAGATCGGTGTAATATGTTGACAGCAGCATCTCAATCAAGTATTTTTAGCAGGGCAATATTCCTACCAAGCTGCTTCGTATTAGTCAGGTGTAAATACAATCCTTCTGTTCATCTTATACTACCTAATATAAATGCCTTTAAACCATTATACTCCTCCCAGAGTAATGCTTTTGTTCCTTAAACACTTGCCATATTCATTAATTCATTTTTCTTTTTAGAAGAGCTCTTCTTTCAATTGTGCACTTGTGTTTTCTTGGCTAATTGCTTATTTCACAGTTGTCACCTTTATTTTATCAAGCCTTTCATCCAGTTTCAAAATAGTTGCCATTCAGAAGTATTATCTGTTCCCTTTCTTTCTACTGGCAATATAAAATCTCCTTCAAGCCCAACCCAGTTTTCACGGCAAAAGGTTTTACCTATTACCTTCCACTTGGTTGTTCTTTTTAATGTCAATTCTGGTCCCATTTTGCCATAGAATGACAGGCAAACAGAATTAATATGGATAGATTGATAGATCGATCAATAGATAGATATAGATATAGATATAGATATAGATATAGATATAGATATAGATATAGATATAGATATAGATATAGATATAGATATAGATATNATATAGATATATAGATATATAGATATATAGATATATAGATATATAGATATATAGATATATAGATATAGATATAGATGGCTCCAGAAAACCAGGACTTCTGTATTATTTTCAGTTTGTAGGGAAACAATGGATAGTCCCATCTCATGTTCACACAGTTTCAGCTGTAATAGCATAAAGGAGTTTATTATTTCAGAAGGTAGCTACTTGGATGAATCCCACTGTCAGAAATCCAAACTGGAGCTTTCAGGGGCTACAAGTTTAATTCATAGGTAGTCAGTATAAACCACATATGCTTCATGACAACATTTGTGTGAAGACATCAAAACATGCAAAGCATTGCTGTTAACTTGCTCATTTTCTAGGCATCAGCACTAACTGATCATAGCCAAAAGCAGGTTTTCTTTCTTCCTACAGAATGGACCAGAACAGGAAATATGACTGACTTTCATGCCTGCAACTGTACTGGATATAAGTCTAGAAGAAAAGTTTACTAGAAATGAGAACATGATCAGAATCACCACCAGATGGGTTTGTAGCTGGCTGACAAACCATACTCATTGAGTCGTTCTTAATAGTACTACATCTATATGAAGGGAAGTAAGCAGTGGGGTACCACAGGGTTCCATCTTAGACCCAATACTCTTCAATATCTTCATAAATGACTTAAAAGAGGGAATAGAAGGGGAACTCATCAAATTTGCAGGTGGCACTAAGCTAGGAAGAATAGCCATGACCCCAGAAGACAAGCTCAGGATCCAAAAGGATCTTGACAGACTTGAATAATGAGCTGTATCCAACAAATGAAATTTAATGTGGAGAAAAGCAAGGTTTTATACCTGGATAGGAAAAACCAAAGGTACAAGTACAGAATAGATGAAACCTGGCTCAAAAACAGTAACTACGAGATGGACCTTGGAGTCCTAGTGGACTTGAACATGAGCCAGCAGTGTGTAGCAGCAGCCAAAAAAGGTAACACAATCCTGGTTTGTATAAACAGAGGCATAGAATCAAAATTGTGTGAAGTATTAGTATCACTTTATAAATCATTAATAAGAACATCCCTGAATACTGCATCCAGTTTTGGTCACCACATTACACAAAAAAAAGTTGAGACTTTGTAAAAAGTGCACAGAAGAACAACTAAGATGTTTAAAGGCCTGGAGACAAAAATATATCAAGAATGGCTGCAGAAATTGCGTATGGCCTGTCTTGAGAAATGGAAGATTAGGGGTGACATGATAGTATTCCAATATTTGAAGGGCTGCCACAAAGAGGGGGTCATATTCTCCAAAACACCAGAGGACAGGATAAGAAATAATGGATAGAAACTCATTAAGGAGACAAGCAACCTAGAACTAAGTAGAAAATTCCTAACAGTGAAGACAGTTAGCCCAGTGAAACAGCTTGTCTTCAGAAGTTGTAGATGCTTTATCACTGGAGGTTTTTAAGAAAAGATTGAACAACCAGCCATCTGAAATGATATAGGGTCAACTGCTTGACAAGGAATTGGATTAAAAGACCTCCAAGATCCCTTCCAGCTCTATTCTGATTGATTGATAACCATGAGTAGATCAAGAGGGAACTTTTGCAGCAGGCCTTAGAAGCAGTAATGTTGTATGACTTGCAAATACAAAACCAAGTATTGCTGCCCTGGTGTTAGTAGTACCTGTTGAGCCTTGAAATTTGAAAATATAACTTAGCTTGGCTTGGTAGATCTCAGGAACTGAATAACCTGCACTGCTAGTCTCTACTCAGTAATCAAATATAATAAATCCCACTACTTGAAAACACAGCATTAAAAGTCCATGGATTTGGCACCTTGAATGCTTGGAAAAGACAAATCTGCGACCATGAAGACAAGGAATTAAGGATGCTATGTGTTAAGTCTCATTAAAATCCATGGGATTTATTTATCTGTCCAAAACCGATCTGTCATTTGAAACATCAGTGAAGACCTCAGAATTTTAATTATCCCAGATTGTTAGCAAATGAAAGAGAGTCTGCAGATACAGAATTACACAGATTTCTTACTTCTAATTTCTGTCTATTGGAAGTCATAACATTAAACCGTTTTAGAGATTACCCACATGTAAAGGTATTAAATTTTGTATTTGGGTTTTCTAAATTACAAATTATGACCAATTTTTAATGATTATTGCTTGGGTGTAATACAGTCATTTGTCTGCAATGATGTAGGATCTCCTGCTTCAGCAGGGGTTTGGACTAGAAGGCCCCTTCCAATTCTGTTACTCTGTTATTCTATCTTAGCTGGGATTCTTGACTATTCCCTCAAAGAAGTCCATCTCCTACTTGATATATTTCCAATATCAAGGAGACACGATCGCCATCCTAGATTTTACCATTTAACTTTTGAATGATGGTAGTGGTTAGGATTTCCCCTGCATTTCTTCCTTGTAATAATGTTTCTATACATTGGGTCTTCCTTTATTCCATTAATTTCATGTAACACTACAAGAATTAAAAACAGCAACGAACAAAATAATATGCAAGAACAAATGATCGACTGACAAAACAAGATTTACAAAACACCACACTGGCTCCACTCCTAAGGGAAGACTTGCTAGTAAAAGATGCCAGATATGTCTATTGGAAATGAATTGCTCTTTGCTAGAAAATGGATTAAAACCAACTCATTTCGTTGGAGTCTACAATTCAGCTGCTGGTTAGCACAACTGAGCTCTGATCAGCATTTAAACCAGGAACCTAAAGTGAAAATGCTCCTTATTGTTGTCATCTACGAATCCAGAGAGCTGCATTTTGGAATCAGCCATCTTTGATCTGTCTGTATTGATTTTTAATAGAGAGAAGACTAAAATATTGTCAGCATCTGTGGATGAATGTTTATTTATGTCTTTAATGGTCACTCTCTTTATTTGTGCTCTTTTGTCCTTGTAATTACTCCCAGAATTCTATGAACACTTTTTTCAATGCAAGCCATAAAACCAGAGATGCATTGTCCACAAAAGAACATAAGAATCAACAACAACCTTTCATTGTGATTATATTCTGCTGCTTGCACACCTCCTGTTTTGTAATGCAATATATTAAGATATGCAAATACCAGTCAATTCTATACTCATATGATTTGCATAGTAATGCATCTGTTGTGGTTGTTTATGTTTATGTTCTTGGGTATGCTCTTAATTTTTTTTGTGGGATTTTCTTAGTTTTATTCTTCCTTAGCTCTCCCACCATCACCATCTTTGACATTTCATCAAGAATGAATTCATTTGTGTTTGTAAGCTTTATACCTAATCATCTGACATCTTATTTCTCTAGTTTTCAGTTCTGGATTTGATGCATTTTCCACAAAGATTCCTCCAGGCAGTTCTGAAAACATTGACGTGTGGAAATGGACATTGCTTGTCCAAAACCCCTTTGAGTATCACTTTCACTTCCTGATCGTCATTCCTGTGGGCATTGGAACTCTTAGGAAGATACCAGATTAGCATCATTCCATCCATGGGAATCCTGAGATCATTCCTCTGGCCAACATGGTATCTTGTAATATTTGAAGTTCTGCTTTATTTTATTTATTTATTTCCACCAATATATTATTTATTATTATTTATTTCCACCAATATATGGTGTTTCCCCAAAAATACAACTTACCCCCAAAACAAGCCGTAGCCCGATTTTCATGCCTGCACCTAATGTAAGCCCTACCCCAAAAGTAAGCCCTAGTTAAGCCCTGCCCACCATTTGGTTGTACAAGGTGGGATGAGGCTCATGCATAAAAATCAAGCTAGGGTGGGGGTAGAGGTGGAACTTCTCCATACGCCCTGCATCTACTAAACTTTGGACCACCACAGCCAGGCCTCCCATGCCCCTACACCTGTTGTGCCACTGCCTGATGCCACATGACACATCGTGCCAGTGCCACCACTCATGGCAGGACGCTGCATGGCATGTCACAACAGTGCCGCCGCTTGCCAACCGCCGCTTACGGCATGACACAGCATGGCCCATTATGTTGCTGCTCATGCATGCTGTCAACTCATAAAATATTTATATGGTCTTTTTAGAGTTGCCAACAGAAAGGGAGAGGGCAGCAGTGCAGCCACTTGCAAACTGAAACTGCATTCCAGGCATGTTTTCAAAGATAGTAACTAGGTGACCGAAGTTTCTGCCGTGCAAAATTCTAACTGGAAAGCATGATTGATGACTCTTGACTATGGATGTGTCCCATTGGAGAATATGAATTACGATACACCCAGGTGATGGGGGAAAACCAGGGTCAAGGGTGACAATGAATGATGTGTCTCAGAGGCAGTGCTGAACAGTTTAACTCCCAATAAATCCTTTTTAAGTTTTGGAAGTTTGGGTTGAGACTCATGATTTAAATGGGGGTAACTGTCGGAATTCTGACATGCGCAATGGCACAACAGAGGATGCGTGGTACTTGTGCAAAGAGCTATGAAGCAAGTGGCAACAGAAGAAGTCAAACAGCAGCACAACAGGTGTTGGGGTGTGGGAGGCCTGGCTGCAGCAGTCCTAAAGTAAATGGGTAAGGCACCACCACCACCCAAATAATAAGATCTGGTACTCATTTTGGGGTCCAAAAGAAAATAAGAATGGGTCTTATTTTTGAGAAAACATGGTATATTTTTAATATGTCACTTCCTGGAAATATGAATCTATATGGAGTTTGGTGGAGTCAACATGAAGGGATGTGATGCTTCAACATATTTCTACTTTTGACTCTCCAGGGCACTTAAGGCATCCTGGACACATTTTATGGAAAATTATAGGAAAGACCTTGCATACTGTAAGACCCTGATTTTTTTCAGGTAGAAAATATCAGGGAGTAGCTTGAAAAGTCACCACTAGAATATCTGATTCCACTTGAAAAATCATTACTCAATACCCTGATTCAATTATTGGTTTTGGCTGATCTTCGAAACCAAGAGATGTGAAGGGAGGTTTTTACTAGTACTACTGCTCCTAACCTTACTGGTTTTTGAATGGGGGGATGGTTTACCTGGGAATCCCAGGGCTATAGGTGAAACTGGGAGATCGGGGGATGGGAGAAGAAGGCAGAATGAAAGACACAAATCATTTCCTCAGCTTTTGAAGAAAATTACTGGTACATGGTTGAATTATATTAGAAGTCCATCCAAACAGGAGAATATCTTTATTCTTATCTTTACATTGCCATACATATTTACCCAGGTATAAATCCCATTGAATTCACTTGTAATCTCTTGTTTTTTAACTGATTTGTGTAGGATTACACTGTAAATTGATTTCATATATTAATAATATATAATATACAATGGTATTCATAAAGGAGAATATTTATAGCTCAGGATTGAAAAGAGGGTCCTTGATTTCAACCTCAGCAAGAAACATTGCAGAAACATCTGAAAGAAAACAACCAAACTCAGAGAGCACCAAAGACCCTTAATTTCAAATATTCATATGTTCTGAGCACGAAAAGCTATCTACTTTGTTATGTTTTTACACATCTCACAATAACTTGTCCTTCAAGGACAGACACTGAAGTCCTGCAAATATCTGTTAGTTGCAAAATCCTATTAAACTAAAGGGTTATTTTAGCTGCCGTTAAGGTAGAAATAAGCCCATTTGAACTTAGCAGGCCTTACTTCTGTGAGGTGTGGGGCTCTACCTGACTTGATTAGATGGCCAATTGACACCAGCATGGCCTCTCCTGGTCCATTGAGATAGATAAAAAGGCATCAATGTGGATAAAGATTGACAATGTCTTTCCTTGTGTCATAGATTAAAGATGAAGGTGCAAAGAATTCAGTCCACTGTTTTAGGTAAAGGAGGAAAGTGATGCTTGTGAAAAGCAAAACATTGGAATAGGTGATTACTTCAAGAGTTGCATTATAGATGAATAGATAGATAGATAGATAGATAGATAGATAGATAGATAGATAGATAGATAGATAGATAGATAGATAGAGTAGGTAGATGAGAGAGAGAGATGATAGCTAGTAAGATGATAGACAAGCAGTGTTGTGGCCTGCTGGCAGCAGAGTTGGACAGTAGTGAGGAGGTTGGAGAGAAACCTGGGCCAGTCTTGGAGGCTGAGGAAAGCTTGGATGAGGGCTCTGCATCAGAGGTAGAGATGGGGCCAGGCAGACTGGCAGTCATCAGCTGCCTTCAGACTCAGACAGCAGTGAGGCAGGAGAGTTTCTGGAACCGGTTCCCAGCCTGCGCATGCACAGGGCTACCAGAAGACAAGAACAATTGAGAAAGCAGGGTCGACTCAGGAGTAAGACCACACCTCAGACATGATTGGTCCCTCCCATAGGACAGAGAAGAGGAACGTGAGCTTTTGTAGGAAGCAATTAGTTCGCCTGGTCGATTCAAGCTTTGAAAAGTTCTGTTTGACTCTTGTGTCAAGTTTGGCCTTGCCCTGCGTCTGGCAATTCGTTCTCTGGCCGCATCCCAAGTGCGATAAGATGGGTGTTTATCAACATTCCCCAGAAAGACCGTGAAGCCTTGCAGGCTGTGAATGAATATCATTCACAGCCATGGAAATAAAAGAGGTTTTGCCGGAACTAAGATTGTGTTTTATGCTTTCTAAGGAAACCTGGGTCAGAACAGGCAGACAGACAGATGGATGATAGCTGGATAGCTAGACAGACAGATAGATGCGTTCATAGAGGATGCAAAGAAAGCTATGTTTCCATAGGAACAGCTTGGCTTTGCTGATCTAAAAGATAACCTGAGAAGGTAGATAAGTGGATTATAAATATTTTGAAAATATTATTTAGCTCGTGTATTTTTAAAATATGACAAATCATATTTTCTGAAGTGAAGAACTTTGTTCAAAAAAAAAAAGTTTAAACTATTAAATCATTAAAATTCAGGATATTGTTGGGCTGGATTGCTACTTTCTTGTTTCTTAAAGGATTTTAGCCAAAACTACAAACTCAGATTCAGTTCAGATTTAGCATACTCTTTTTTCAGACCGTATGGGTACTAACTCAAGATTCTAAAACAAGATGGGAAAATATATTATGATATGTATATTACAACATATAATATACAGTATGTGTTCTAAAGTTACCTTCAGAAGCTGTGGCTGCATCACTGGAAGCTTTTAAGAAGAGACTGGACAGCTCCTTATCTGAAATGGTTTGGAGTCTCCTGCTTGAGCAAGGGGTTGGACTAGAAGACCTCCAAGGTCCCTTCCAACTCTGTTATTCTCTATTCTAATAAAATTAACTGAATGGATGAATGTAGAGCGTAAAAGGTTAAAAATACTGGCTGATCATTGGGTAAAGCCAGCCTGCTCCATAAAACTCTGGTGGAAGATCTCAAGGAGAGGCTGAAGGAGGCATGATTTACTAGCCTCTCCTGGACTGATGCCTCCAGCTTCCCAAAGATAATTATAATGTGGCCACCAGCCAAGTTGAACCTCTCAACTTCCCAGCTGGACAACTGTGGAACTCTGAGCTGCCACCACGGGAGCTGAAGGGAAGAGGATCTCCATCCTGCAGTCGGTGTCACTAGTTTTTCTCACCGTTTGGCCCCCGACCTTGGATTTCACGCCCAGGTCCCCTTTCACTGAGAAAGGGAGTTTGGGCGTTCCTGGAAGGAACCTGCTAGAGACAGACACCTGCAGGCTGGAGGTGAACCGGACTTAGGAGTCCAAGACCGGGGCAACCACGGAGTCTCTTGAAATGCGACGGATCTCAGCACCGACCCGAACTATGAAGCGGATCCGGACTGAAAGGATCCGGAGGGACGCTTGGGGTCGCGGGAGGGGGGGGGGGGGCAACAAAAAAAAAAATAGGCCTGTAGGGAGCCTCCACCTGCCTTTCAGGCGGTCGGTAGGATCGCCGCAGCCCAAAACGGCAGTGCTCCCGCGGCCGTGGGTCAAGCTTTCCCTAAAGCAACGGATGGGGGGGCCGAAGAAGAGGGGTGCTCCACAGGGCCTTGCACGGCCGGTGGGCTGGGAGCGGGAGCAAGGCGTTGTGGTTTGCATCTGGAGCTGCGGCGGCGGCGCAGACGAGCCCTTCCCTGCGGAGCGAGGTGAGCAGCATCGGTGGCCCTCCTCCTCCTCCTCCTCTTCCTCCTCTTTCTCCTGCTCCTCCCCTTCCCGCGCCAGAGCAAGGGCTCGCCAAGCCCGTCGCTCCTCCCGTCCTCTCATCCCCGCCCGCTGCCAAACCAGCCAGCCAGCCCCGGGAAGGACGTGCGGGAGGGACGGAGGGAGCGCGCGCGCCTCTGCTGCACCGCGCAGTTCCCAGCCAGTCGGGGCAGAGGCAGGAGCGCAGCCAGGCTGTCGCAGAGGGCGCCCTCTCCCTTCCCCCCCCACCCTCCTGGCCCCCCCGCTGCCCGTCCGCAGCTCCGAGGGAGGGGGCGAGAACCCGCGCCCGTGGCCAGCCAGTCCAGCCCAGCCCCGGAAGGCGACCAGTCGGGAGAATGGAGGTGCCTCGCCTGGACCATCCCCGGAGCAGCCCGGCCAGCCCCTGCGAGGATGTCCTCAAGAACCTCAGCCTGGAGGCGATTCAGCTCTGCCGACCGCGGACGGTGAGTTGGCGCTTCTCACGGGCCTTGCTCGGTGAGGGCCGGTGCCAAGCCCCCTCCGCCCTCCCCCGGCCTTCTTCGCCGCCGGCTATGGAGTGCCGCCGCCCCCTTCTCGGCGCAGCCCGTCCTTGCCATTTGCTGCTAACAAAAGGATGGTTTTTATTATTATTATTATATATTATTATTATTATTATTATTATTATTATTATTATTATTATATTATTATTATTATTATTATTATTATTATTATTATTATTATTTAAGGGAGGGGCGGGCGGGCTCAGCTGGCGAGGGAGCTGGTGTGTCTGCCTGGAGAGGAAGAGACCGCCGCGGCCAGGTTGCCTCCGCCTCGCGGAGCCCAGCTCTGTTGCTGCGGCTTCCATGGGGCTGCAACCCTTTGTTGGACCCGGTAGAGGAGCCCGGGTTGCGCGCAGGCCGCGGGGGAAGGAGAGCTGGGCCCGGCCGGGGAGTTCCCGGCGATGCTCCCTTCGGAGAAGCCGAAGCCCCATCGCGGGACCAGGCCCCCTTTGCGGCGCCTTGAATTGGTGGCGGTGGACGTGTGTCTGGAGGAGCCGATTCCCGGGGAGAGAAGGCGAAGGAAAGGCGCTCCCTTTTCCAGCCCCGAACCTGTTGCGGATCCGCCCGATGCGCGGCGCGGCCCCGGTGATGATCCGGCCCCTCCGAACCGCGCGGGGGGGGGAACCGACCGACGACCGAAGCTTTCAGCACCCTGGACAGGGCTCGCCTCCAACGGCCTCCCTTGCGGGGCTAGATCCGCCAGATGTGGCGGCTTCGGTCCGCTGTGTTCACGTGTCAAGCAAGCAACCCTCAGAAGGCTGTCCTCGGCGATCGGCTCTTTGTTCTTCGACCCGCCAGCTCCAGATGTTCCATGATCCTGGGAAGCTGGAGCGGCTTTTTGCAAGGAGGGTCTTCCCATCCGAGGGGATGGCAGCTCCGTTCGTCCCTTATGATTCAACGGAAAGTTAACCATGCTTAACGAGTGAAGTTTAGTTTCACGTGTCAAGCAAGCAACCTCAGGAAGGCTGTCCGGCGATCGGCTCTTTGTTCTCGACCCGCCCACGCTCCAGATGTTCCATGATCCTGGGAAGCTGGAGCGGCTTTTGCAAGGAGGGTCTTCCCATCCGAGGGGATGGCAGCTCCGTCGTCCCTTATGATTCAAACCGGAAAGTTAACCATGCTTAACGAGTGAAGTTTAGTTTTCACGTGTCAAGCAAGCAACCCTCAGAAGGCTGTCCGGCGATCGGCTCTTTGTTCTCGACCCGCCCAGCTCCAGAATGTTCCATGATCCTGGGAAGCTGGAGCGCTTTTGCAAGGAGGGTCTTCCCATCCGAGGGGATGGCAGCTCCGTGTCCCTTATGATTCAACCGCGAAAGTTAACCATGTGCTTAACGAGTGAAGTTTAGTTTTTCACGTGTCAAGCAAGCAACCCTCAGAAGGCTGTCCGGCGATCGGCTCTTTGTTCTCGACCCGCCCAGCTCCAGATGTTCCATGATCCTGGGAAGCTGGAGCAGCTTTTGCAAGGAGGGTTCCCCATCCGAGGGAATGGCACTCCGTCGTCCCTTATGATTCCAAACCGTAACCATGCTTAACGAGTGAAGTTTAGTTTTCACGTGTCAAGCAAGCAACCCTCAGAAGGCTGTCCGGTGATCGGCTCTGCATTCCTGACGCCTCTGTGCCCAAGGCTTGCAGTGATTATGGCACTTGTTAGTTCTCTATATTTATAGAGAACTAAATGCACACAAAACCCAACCCAAGTCCAAAATTTAACATTTTCGAGGATTATCTTCCAGAGTGCCATTTATTTTTTATTTTTTATTGGCTAATCTGCTTTCCTTTTCCCTCCTTCTTCTTTTTTTTTAATGTACTTATCAAATGGCTTTAGTAATCTTCTGAACATGAGACAATTTAATGTGAAATGTCTGGTCTCTAAATACTTAGCCTGTTTGAAATGTATGCTTGAAATAGCTGCTGGGTTTTCAAGACTGCAAGACAGGCAACAAAGAAGGTTGGCCACAGGCAGCAGTTTTAGAGGATGTATCATGTACCTAATCATTCAAAGGTTGGGCATTTGTGGAGCTTCTGCATTTAAACAGCCTTTTAAAGATTTTGTACAACAGTCCACCATTACAGGAAGGATTTAATGGGATAATTACAAAGTATTTCAGATTGCCACTGCAATTACTTTATAATCTTGGCTGAAGAAAGCTTTCTGGGTAGTGACATGGCAGTCACACTTCTGTTTCCATTACGAGAATATTGACCATGCAATACCTTTTCCTAAATTTGATCTGATTGTTCTGTTTCCCTCAAATGCCAGCTTAATGTGAGTGTGGGTGAGAGAGAGTGCGTGCGTGTTTTTCATTGTTGTTATAGTCAAGTCAATCTTGAGATGCCACATGTTGATGGCACATTGTGCAACTTTCTTTATCTCAATCAAAGTGGCATGAAGTATATGAAGTTCATTGGAGTAGGCTGCTCATTGGCAGAACATAGAGTCTAATTTATCAAGCACAATCACCTAATAACAGCCTTGTTGGTGGGTTCTCTCTTCTTGGATGAAAAGAAAAGGATAAAAAAAGCAGCAGATGGATATCAGAGGGAATATGGCATGCTTTTTCTTGGATAGGCCTTAGATGTCCAGCTAATGCCTGGAAGAATTAAGGTGCTCTCCCTGTGATGCTTCAAGAGCTTTTCCCATGTCAAGCTCTTGATCATTTAGGAAGATTTCTTGAGGGACATCATTTCAAGGCTTTTCAGTGAAAGTGGAAAGAAAAAAAAGAACATGCATTTACACACTCTGTGTGGGCCATTTACTAGTAGAGGTGGCCAGTCCTTGAAACATACTTTAGTGTGCAGCAAGTGTCATTAAGAAATTACAAATGCCTCTGGGGGGGGAGCGCAGAAGTGCAATAGATACACTCTTTGGCAGGAAGACATATCTTCATTTGCCCACAATCCTTAATACAACATAAATAGCACTTGTTTTTAAATAAAGGGTGCCATTTGTCAAGCATGTTCTAGTTAGTACAAAGAATATTTCTGAGGTTCGGGCCTCTATGAAAACTTGATTGAAATGGACAGTTGTTTCAAAACAGCCTTTTGAAGGAGGATGTGAGTTTGATTGGTAAAATCTATATTCTTTTTAAAAAATCCCCAGTGTGTTCAGTTCCTCTCAAACTGACAAACACTTTAATTTCACATTTTTTTTCCAGCCAGTAAATCTACGTAAGCCTCAACTAATACCAGGCTTACAGATTTCAGCAACACAGTCTTTGTTTGACTTTATTTTCAAGGATCTTTTACGCAAGAGAACATGCAGGTTTTCAAATTAACTTTTTCTGAAAATTTGCAGAAGATAAATCTAATCAGGCAATGTAATCTTACTTATTGATATGGATACACAGGAGAACATGACCATAATCTAGAAATAGGATTATTTTTATCTAGAAATAAGATGAACAATCAATATTTCCTTTATAAATATTCAAGAGTTTTATGGTGTGGCTCGTTCTAGAATTCTTTTCACTTCACGTTGCTGTTCTTGGTGATCAAGAGATGGTGGGGTCACTTCTGGAAAAATTATGTCCCATTCTTTGCTGCTTTAGGGAGATGCCAGTTACAATTTCCATTAGAAACAGAGTAATATTTGCAATCCCAGGGCACAACATTCTTATATATGGAAAGTAATTTCATGTGGAGTTTTTTTTTTTTGCTCACAAAATCTTCATTGTGTTGTGTTTTTTTAAAACAAGANGTTTTTTTTTTTTTGCTCACAAAATCTTCATTGTGTTGTGTTTTTTTAAAACAAGACTCTAGGAAGTGAAGGAGAAGTTGAAGCACAACTGTCTTATATCTTCCTCCTTAATCCTCTTCTTGTTACAATCAACTGCAGTCACTGTCCTGCTTATTTTGCTGAATCCCATCTAAAGTGCTTTTATTCCATTCAACTACTCCTTCTAATTCACAAACATCTGTGGCCTGCAGTTTAGGTATCTTCTGTTGTTTATTTGCATCAGTCTTTCTAGCTGCATGGAAATTGGAAATGTCTAGACTGTTTTGAATTATTCCCATTTATTTGGTTCTTTTGCAGTCTAAACATTTCCTTTTTTAAAGATACACCCACATCTCTGAGTGCTCATTCCTGAGTACAAGAATGTGGATCTTCATTATAAGCTCATTTCACAATCAGAGGGGCAATATATTATGTTTATGTTGGGAAATGTGAATTGCAAAGTAATTTTCCCCTATTGAAAATGAAATGCAAACATTTAGTAGAATAGCATAAAGACACTTATATTTTTTCTAATATTTTTATTGTTCTTTTTCACCTTTTACGCATATGACTTTAACAGTACTGTGTCATCATTATTATACAAATTATTATACGCACCAATCTCATGTAAATATCTACATTTATACATCTTTATATACATTCATATCCTTTTATGTGTAATTTTCTTATTTTCTTTATCTTTATTTCTATTGTTCAACCAGTTATACCAATTATCCCAAATTTTGTAATACTCCATCTCTTTATTCTCTTTTAGTTTTAATGTCAATTTGTAAAGCCACTTATATTTAAAAGAACATTGAGATGATACCCAACTTAGCCTTATCCTGAAACTGCAGAAATATTCAGTTACTGTATCCTGTTTTTTCTTCTGATCATAAATACCCCTTTGGGTCTTCTTTTCTTTAAATTCATCATAAATTTATCTCTTGGCCCTCCCAGGCATGATTATCATATTATTTGTGCAGCACAGCTTTGTGAAGACACAGTATCTATATAAAATGGGGTTGAATGAAATCTCCTAGAATTACCAATTGGATTTTATATGATGTTTTGTGTATGAAAATACTTTTCTTGTGTGCCGGTAGCAACCATGGGAGTATGGCTCTTAACTACCTATTCATTTCAATGGCATATGTTTTTAATTACTTTTTTAAATTTAGACCCCACTTTCCCATCAACAAATAATGTTCGCGGGAATACTTCAATGTGGATTTTGTCTTCCAAATTTCTGTGATTGTAACAGATTCCCCAGGGCCTCACTTTTTATAGAAAGCAACTTTCTACATCTCTCTTTTTCATTTGATGCCCAGTTTTCTCCAAGTGATTCTCCTTAATTGCTTAGCAACCATTCAGTATTATCCTACTATGTCCATATTTGGGGTCCATAACCTTTTAATTGAATGAGCCAGTTGCTTAAATAGAACATTTTCAAAACTTGATATATATTCTCACACTGTGAGAAATTGTGTATATGTCTGCATACTGTAAATGTCCCGCTTCGCACTGGGTGCTATTCCTATTGACCTTTGCTCTTCCATTCATCTTTTTCGCATCTGTTTTCTTTCTTTTAGCTTCCTATATTTCTTGGCTTTGAAAAGAGCAACCTAAGACAGGGCCTTTAGACACCAAGGCCTGGGTGATGAAAATTTGGGTGCAAGAGCCCTTCTTCTATCCTAAATTGCATTAACAGAGGGATAAAGTCAAGGTCAAGGGAGGTACTGATACCACTCTATAAAGACTTAGTAAGGCCACACCTAGAGTACTGCATCCAGTTTTGGTCACCACACTACAAAAAAGATGTTGAGACTCTAGAAAAAGTACAGAGAAGAACAGAGAAGAGCAATGAGGATGATTAGGGACTGGAGACTAAAACATATGATGAATGGTTACAGAAACTGGGCCTGGCTTAATCTAGTGAGAGAAGGACCAGGAGAACATGATAGCAGTCTTCCAATTATTCAGGGGCTGCCACAGAGAGAAGAGGGTCAATCTACCTTTTCCAAAGCACCCAAGGCCAAAAGAATAACAGAGGCAAACTGATCAACGGAGAGAGATTCAACGTGGAAATAAGGAGAAACTTTCGGACAGTGAGAGACAATCAACCCATGGAACAGAAATTGCCTTTGGAATTTGTGGAGCTTCATCACCTGAGACTGTTCCAGAAGAAGTTGGACTGCCATTTGTCAGAAATGGTGTAGGGTCCCTGCTTGACAGGGGTTATTAGTCACTAGATGAGCTACAAAGTCCCTTTTCCAACTCTCGATTATCTGTTATTTTGTCTTGCTTTGTGCTGGTGTGGGAACTGTCCAACAATTTGCCCAAAGTGCTTTTTCAAGAGGCAACTGGACTTTTTGTTAATCAGAAAGTCCAGTTCGCCCTTGAAAAAGCCCTTTGGACAACCAGAATCCTGACAATGCCTGAGAATGCCCCCATAGAACGTGGACCCAAAACTCTTCTTTTCTTTCTTTCTTTCTTTCTTTCTTTCTTTCTTTCTTTCTTTCTTTCTTTCTTTCTTTCATTGCAGCAACTCCACTTTCTCCAGATTGGGCAAAAAGGCACAGAGGCAGGCCAACACACCTTAGATGCTTGGTGTGCAAAAGAGAGTTTGGCTTCTCTGATGCTCATGGGTACCACTGTTTCTGCATTGCAACATCTGTTTCAGCAGGGCCATGTGCAAGTGGCAGTTCAGTGTGGCAATAGACAGCTGTGTGGACCATGTAAGCTAAACTAACCTGCTGTCTTCAGGTCAGTGCAGGGTCCTGCCTCCAAGTCAGGTCAGTTCATCAGCTTCCCTCTGAAATACAGCCAGTCCAAGCCTTCATCTTGGCTCAGGCAGGAAGATCCCTTGGGTGTAAGCCTTTCAAACATCTGGTAGGGAAGATCACTGGGAAACTTGTCTCAAAACAACTGTGTTCCCAGGAAAGATCCTGTGCAAAGCTTTGTTCTTCAGTTTTCTCACATATTTCTCTAAACTGCCTTTTGAGCCTTGAATGCCTGTCCATTCCTTCGCTTCGTATGCTCAACTCTCCTTCTTAACATTCTGGGTTTGTTGTGTTCCTACCCCATTAATTCTCCTTTGCTTTCTGTACCCAATTCATTTCTTCTTCTTCTACTTGGCATGCTCATTTAAATTCTACTACCTCATCTGTTTTCATTCATACCATGGGAAGGTATCTTAGCAGCATAGTTGCAGGAGAGTATACTGTTCCCATTCATCTGTGTCCACCAGCTTCTGGTCAGTGAAATGCAGATTCATGTAACATTTAATATTTTTGGACTCAGCAAGCAGCAACACTTAGCTGACTGGGCTGATCTATGCAGAGTTGGGCCTAGTTAATATTGGGGTGGGGATTGTGTAGATTCCCATGACTCTTAGCTACTTTGGGAAATCAATTCTGCAGTATTAAGTATCTTCCATGTCATTGCCAAGAAAATGGCATGGATACAGTCATCAAGACTCACACTTAAGTTGAGGGTGTTTTTACCATAAGCACCTGGAAGAAAAACAATGAACGGCTAGAGATAAAAGAAAAGCTGATTATGTCATAGCTTTATTTTCTCTGCCAAGGAGATCAGTCACTCAGCAAATCCAATGCCAGCTAAACACACCATTTTCTTCCATACATTTTAAAAAAACATTTGAAAACTAGCTTGGATTTTGTATATTTTTGATATTTGTCAGCCCATTTGGACAAATATGTGATTCAGGAGGGAGGGCACATATTCATATGCAACAAAATTCAAGCACAATTAAACAAGAACAGAAACAATTAACAGACAATCATTGGTATGCTTCAAAATGCAGAGTTCCTATCATCCTGGACACCCATTATCTCATTGGGTTCATCTATAGGTAGATGGGAGGATAGCATCTCTGAAAGCCAGTCATGTTTATGAGATGCAAAATCCATCATCTTTCTATTTGACTTTGAGCTACTAATCCATTCTCACTTCAATCTACCTCAGAATAAAACATCTTAATACTCTCATGCATGCAGAAATGAAATTCTAGGAGCTGAGCTACAAAGATGATAAACAAGATTAGGGTAGGGTTATCTTTAGCAGCAGGATAGGGGAGATAATTGTAATGGAACGAATGGGTTCTTAGATGCTTTCCATGTTGAGAACCAGAGAAATATTCAGACAAGAAGTTTTTGCTTTCTCAAGTTGGTCACAAGTGTTCATCAAAGCTATGAACAATGAAAAATTATCCAAGGACTTCCTTTATATCTTCTCCACCTGATTGCCAGAAATCTTCTATTTGACTAGAGTGGCTGTTTCTGTAGTTATTTCACAGTAGGACCATTATCTTTTTAATGGTGTCTATGAAGTCTTCCTTCATGTTGGGGCAATTGTTTTAAATAATGACACAAGGTAATCATAAATGTTAGCTCTTCTTTGGAACCACTATTTCAGTCTTGCATGGTTTCTCCATAGACATGAGCTTGGAATCCTTTGTGTAGATACATTTAACAATTCTAAGTATTCATACAGTGCCTTAAAATGTTGAGATGACATGTGATTTGTAACTCTTCTGTCATAATCAATAGGATGGTGTGTTAATGGGTAAAGTACTTGCTTAACCAACACTATAAACAGGTAGAGTTGGTAGCAAATGAATTGTTGATGAGCTCCAGGTCAGGTAACCAAATGTCTCTAGCTTCCTCTGCCAACAGTCTGGATTTCATGGCACCTGGATGTTAATTACCCAAGGAAGAAGTTTTTGGTTTTGGTAGTGCTATAGCACCTATAATAGTGGTAGAGTGCAGAGCACAGAAGCACTGATTCCTTGTGTGAATGGGTACTCAGGTGAGAAGAGGGACAATATTTCACTGGTCCTTTGGTTATAAGATTATGACATTGGATGCAACTGAAATAAAAAGAATGCAGTCTCCTTCAAGTCAAACTCTTCTCTCAGAGCTTCATGAACACATCCACACTGAGTTCTTGACCATAATACAGCCTCTGTCATCTTCTGAGATGTTCTTTTCACTTCTTGTGTAGCCTAAAGGCCCAGCATTTTCTGGAGGTCTTCCTCATTGCGTGGCTGTTCTGCTGCTTTTGTTGTTGTTGGTTGTTTGTTTTTGCACGATGACAATGCTGTGTAAAAAATTGTGATAGATAGATAGATAGATAGATAGATAGATAGATAGATAGATAGATAGATAGATAGAAGAAGGGAAGGGAAAGAAAGGAAAGGAAAGGAATCAGATCAGATTAACAGAGTTGGAAGGGATGGGATGGGATGGGATGGGAAGGGATGGGATGGGAAGGGATGGGATGGGAAGGGAAAGGAAAGGAAAGGAAAGGAAAGGAAAGGAAAGGAAAGGAAAGGAAAGGAAAGGAAAGGAATCAGATCAGATTATCAGAGTGGGATGGGATGGGATGGGATGGGAAGGGAAGGAAAGCTGGAAGTTAGCTTTGAAGTAATGTACTTTCTCACATCTCTTGACTGACCTTGAAATGATAACTTTTCACTTGTTAACTGGCACGTTGGTAGCTGAATCAATTTCATTGTGGTGTTTGTAGCTGAATCATTAATCAATGTTAGTTTTATTGTTATCACAAAGTGTTCCTGTCTCTCTTCACACCTGAATGCAAGTACTATTTTGCATAGATGGTTTTGGAAATAATAATTGCATTTCCAAAAAAAATGTGCTGAAGGCTTCAGTGAACCTTGGCAAAGTTACTCCAAGCTTGAGGAAAATGTATTTGCTGGAACACTCTAAAATGACCTAGTTTAGCTACTTTGTGTATCAAATATCTAAAGAAATGACGTAGTGCATTACCAGAACTCAGCAGCCCTTCTTGATGCTTGTCCGTTGATTGATCTCTGGGCTGTGGCTTTTTACAGCCTTCCATGAGAGAGAAATCTGGGTTTTAAAAGCTGTTGAGTTCTACTATCTTTTGGTAGTTTTTTCCTTGGACTGCTCTGAAGAGGAAGAATCTCAAAATGCCCTTCAGCATTGAAAAAAGTGGGAGTTTTCTAAAACAGCCATTTACTTGTGCCAAATCTATATTTAAAAAATACTTAACTGAAGGACTGTGCTGAACATGGTCTTCCATCTACAGGGTTTGTTACTATGTGCATCGTGCTGTGATATATCTTCAGCTTATATTGATGTGTGTGCAAATTAAAGTATTATTTGCTCTTGCAACATCTGGGCAACAGGAGGCTCCCCAGATGTCCCAAGATGTTTTTGGACTGCAACAGCTCCCATCATTTCTGGCGAGCCTCACATTGTTTTGCCTGGTTGTAAAAACAGGCATCAAGTAATAGTATATTATTCTTATTGAGGAAAGAATTGACAGCTCAGATGTACAAATGGAGATGGCAAAATGTTCAGATGCTTTTGCCATGACTGTTCACCTAACTTTTAAATCCACATGGAGCTGAATTCTTTATCAAATGCAACACTTATTTCACTTTCTCTGTTATTGCAAGCCTACCTCTGGCTTAAACCCAACCTAAGCCTTTGAACATTTGTAGTCAGAGGGTGGCCTATTTCAGTTCAACCCATTGATTCAGCTCAGATTCAAATTTAAATCCAATTGATTCAGTGGTTTAATTCCAACTCCCTAATTAGGTCACTTTGACAAAGCTGCCCAGAACAATTTTTTTAAAAAAGGTCATAGAGATTTGATTGGGGGGAAAATGAATCAAATCTCCAAATCAATGTCTTATATCCCCATAATTACCAGACATTCGATCTAGTCTTGTTATATTTATTTTTTTAACATTAACAATAAAAAGATGCAGCAAATTTAGATGCCTGAAAATCCACCTTCTAAAGCAGAGGTCTTCAAACTTGACAGCTTTAAGTCTTGTGGACTTCAGCTCCCAGAATTCCTCCTCCAGTCATGTTAGCTCAGGAATTCTGGGAGTTGAAATCCACAAGTCTGAAACTTGCCAAGTTTGAAAACCCTTGCTCTAAAGAGTGAAACATCCTTTTGCATGATGGCACATCTGCCATAGCAGGTGAAAGTCCAAAGACCAGCACAGTTTGACCTCTGGTGCAAAGCCAGATGGTCCTACAATGGCATTCATCTCATCCTCATGAATCCCATTTTTGTTGGTTTTATGAAATCCATGTACGACTTCAGTCCAAATAGACTCTAAGCCAGGGGTCTCCAACCTCGGCAGCTTTAAGACTTGTGGACTTCAGCTCCCTGAGGAATTCTTAAAGTTGCCAAGATTGGAGACCCCTGCTCTAAGCAGTTTCTGGAGTCACACACATCCCTGGAGACAAGACAAGTTCATGACATCAGTTTACCATGATTTTTCAGAGATAGTTTGCCCTTGTCTTCCTCTTAGTGTCGGAGAGGAAGACTCTCCCAAAAGTAGGATTAGAATTTGGGTTTTTCTGCTCTCTGAGTCCAGCATCCTAGTCAGTAGACCAAGAAAGATCTCTTCTAGGCAATTTACAATCTATGTCACATAATAGAAAACTAATAATGCAATGATATAACATCTAAACAACATATAGTGCCTGCTTGGGAGATCCCAAGCAGACATTCCCCTATCCATCTGGACGAGATAGGCAGATTTGATTAGAAAAAGGCAGTCTGTTGGATAGTCAGCCTGAGTCATTAAGGGTTTTAAAGGTAGCAACAGCATTTCAAACTGCACTCAGAAATAACCTGGCAACCAAAGCTGCTGCCACAGTAACAGGGCAGCATTGAAGCTGACCAGTAAGGATGCAGGATGCTGACTAGTCTCCAGGTGGACCTCAAGGGAAGTCCTCTCTGCAGCAGATTGCAGAAAGCTTAACCAGAAATGATGGGGATGGAAGTGCCTGTCCTGTTTGCATCCTACTCTGAAGTCAGCTGCCTCTGATGCACAAAGAAAGCTGAGCAGAGGACTTCCTGGCCAGAGCTCTTCCAGCAAGAGATGTCCCAGATGGTGAACCTTGTTGGATCAGGAGAATACAAGTACATGGAAAGTCAACAGGAGCCATTCCATCTTGCTTCAGTTCAGTCCAAGCCTGTTTCCTCCCCATCCTGAGAAATATCCTCACATTAAATTGCAAGGACCATTTGTGCATTTGGGCCTGGAATCATATCACTGACCAGTGGTGGGATTCAAAATTTTTTACTACCAGTTCCATGGGCATGGCTTGGTGGGCATGGTGTGGCTTGGTGGGTATAGCAGGGGAAGGATCAGAGGTGGTATTCAGCAGGTTCAGCAGTTGTGGAGAATTGGTAGCAGAAATTTTGAGTAGCTTGGAGAACTGGTAAATACCACCTCTGTCTGGCCCCACCCCCATCTATTCTCCACCTCCCGAGTCCCAGCTGATCTTCTTTGGTTGCCCTGCACAGGAGAATGGAGCTGGAAAGCAGGTTAGTGGGGTGGGGAAGGAATGAGGATTTTGCAGTATCCTTCCCCTGCCATGCCTACCAAGCCACGCCCACAGAACTGGTAGTAAAAAAAAATTGAATCCCACCATTGGGAAGGATGCTGTAAAATCCCCATTCCCTCCCCACTCCTGGGAGAAGGTTATTGCAAAATCACATTCCCTCCCCACCACACTAACCTGCTTTCCAGCTCCCTTCTCCTGTGCAGGGCAACCAAAGAAGACCCAGACAATCAGCTGGGACTCAGGAGTCAGAGGATAGGTGGGGGCAGGGCCAGTCAGAGGTGGGATTTGCCAGTTCTCCAAACTACTCAAAATTTCTGCTACCAATTCTCCACAACTGGTCAGAACCTGCTGAATACCACATCTGTCACTGACCTTCCAAACTCAGGCCTGGTGACCTTGTAATGGCTTCTCATAAAAGATTCATAATTAAATTGAATACTTTCTTCTGAAATGGATTCCTTAGACAATATTGCACTGCCCAAATTTAAATCTTCCATCAGTTTAGCTCCTGCAGTGCATTTGATAAAGTGAGCTGTTGTCCTATAATAATTTTTTTATATAATTGGAAAAATATCAGACTCCTCCTGATTTTTGCTTACCATACTCTAACATCGCTCTCCTCCTAAAATATGTTTGAAGTCAATTAAAATTCAAGAATCTTGCAGGATTTGGGCCATTTTAACATTTTTAATTTTTAAGTCTTGGCTTATTATATCGTGGCTTACAAAAGCTTTTCAGTAGCGTCTTCAAGAAAAACATTGAGAATCAATGCTCTTATTTATCTTGTCATGTAATTTCCAAATAGTCCCACTGTGGTTTAGAATTTCTCCTTCACACTTTTCTATTTCATAATATTTTTAATTATTTTTATATCTCCTCTTCTGTCACAATATTCCCAGAAGTTTAGGTTATCTCCAAGGCATCTCTAAATGCTTATATGTCAGAACGAGCCACTGGGGGCTGGAGAAAGCATCTTACAAGGTAGCCATTAGATTGGTAGCAAAAGGAAATTTGAGAATGGAGAAATTTCCATGTTTGTTCAGGGAATGTCAGGTATAGAGTGAAAATTATGCCTTTCATTTCACAATAATCTATCTAAATGTACAGCTGTTGGAAAGCTGGGAGTGAAATCATACTATGTCAAAGTGTGCACTCTGTACAGGTGTTCTCTCAAATCAAGTTGTTTGTTCTAGGAGCCATTCATGCCTTGAAATATTCAAAAGAAATATATGTATATTGGTAACTTTCTTCAAGCTGAGTCATCCAGCTCAAGAGACAGAATGTCATCCCTGCCCTGATCTTGGAGATGCTTGAGTTCAGTACATTACTCCATTAATTTAGGCTTTCTTGACTTTCATTGCCCAAGGAATGATTATTTGTAACTCTACCCAAGAATGATTTGTTCCGTTGCAAAATCTAGTTATAAACATTGGTCGTTTGGACCCAGTTGCAACCAAGTGCTGGAAAGGAAAATATTAGCTTTAAGCAGATTGATCTGCATCTTTACCATAATTGCAACAGGTATACATCTCCCTGGTCAGCATTTGGATGCAAGTTCCATCCAATATTTGTAGCTCAGGATTGAAATGTAGGGTACTTGGTGCTCTCTGACCTTAGAGGGTTTTTTGAAGACATTTCATGGTCCAGTTAGGTAACATCATCAGTGTTAAACTCAGATTATTGCAAGCTCAAGATTAGCAACAGCAGAGATGCTCAGTCCATGCATTCTCCTTTCTCATACATCTTATGGACATTTTAAGTCCATCTTATGGACATTTCCTGCTCTACCAGCCTAGAATAGAATTGGCACTGAATGCCAAAAATCCTCCTTGCTATGTTCTGAAAAGGATCTTGGTGGGAGAGAGAGATTATTGAGTTTCAAGTCACCTCCTGTTTCCTCTCTAAAGGTAAGTGTTCCTTTACTTGCCATATCCCAAGGTTCATTCTTAAAAAAACCTGAAGTCATTTTTCTTCATTTAAATCTCAGCAGATGTATTGTACATAGTTTCATCCCATTTTTTAAAATGTAATCTTAGAAAAGTGTATATTAAGCCTGCTTGCCAAATTGAAGCTATCAAGGAGAATTTGTAGCAGCCAACCAATTTCTAGAAAGGAATAAATCAAAATAATCATTTTTATTCTTTCTACAACATCTTAGAGGTGTTTCGAAACCACACAACGTTTTATGTACAAATATATAAATCCAGCTATCCTGTTTTTCTATTTTTCTGGACCCTAAGCTCTTAAAACCATGTTTATATCAAGGATTATGACCTTTGCTGGTTCATGAATTCACACTCAGCTATAATGACAGTTAAGTTTCAGCTTAATATATCAACTTGATGGTTGTGCTTTGTAAACCACGGTATATGGCTCCGTGTATAATGGAAACCCAGCCAACCTTGGTTTTATTAAACCAAGGTTCATTAAGCCATGATGTGTGAATCAAGAAATTCCCATTGGTGCCTAGCTCTACTGTTGTGTACATATGAAACTGTCCTCAAATTTCTCCTTGGCCTAAGCACAATTACCCATTAAATCACAAAGCAGGTTGCAACATTGATTTGCAATATTTTCATAACATTGGGTTCATTTTTAAGTATAAGAGCCAGTCTGGTATAGTAGTTAAGGTCTTTCTTTTTCACCTATAATAATAAGAAGAAAGCCTGGAATGAATAGACTTCCCTCTTTACAATTACTATTACTAGTACTACACCTTCCTCTTCCCTTTCCTCTCTGCCGCATCCTCCTCTTCCTCTTCCTCCTCCTTGATTTTTCTGGTGGTTTGGACATTAAACAGATTTCCTACCTAGGAATTCTAAAAATTTTCTCCCCTAAATCAGTATGAAGATGCCCCCTGAAATGCAGATTGCTAAATGATGCATGCTTCTACTACGCACTCAGGCAGGACATCTGGCCAATGAATAGAGCCATGTTTTGATTAAGTAAAGAGTTGAATAACTGTGTTGGCAATGGACACACTGTTTGGGCTTGATGGTGTGGCCCAGATTTGGCCTCAAGATGCTTTTGATTTGCTTCCAGCATTACAAGCTTTCCTGCTCAAGAAATCCAGAGTTTGAAAGGTTGGCAAAATTTGATTCTAGTCAGGACAGAAACCAAAGTGACAGACATGTCGAGGTTTAAGAGACTTTGGGAGAGGGCAACCTTGAGTCCTGTTTCAGCTTCCATTGCACTCAACTATGACCTGAAGGGAGAAAAAAACCACCACCATCACATGCACACAAATGCATCCCTAATGTTCATCCTGCTACCTAGAACTCAGTCTGAGTTCCCAAGTGAACCCTGCTTATTTATTTTAGTTTTAATATTTTGGGAAAACCTCTTAGTTGTCTCTCAGATGGAAGATTTGTAACCTCATCCATTTTTGCCTGCAGCATTCTCATTCTCTAAGCACTCCCCCCCCCAAAAAAATCTCCCCCCTCCCCCAAGAACTATGAATTTCATGGCTGAAGAAACTAATGGGGGTAAGATACGATCCAGGCTGGCATTTAAAACTCTGCAGGTCCATTAGGCGCTCATCCCTTTTCCAACAGAAGTCCCTCTGAAGAATGACCTTGTCTCTCCATATTATGCCATTCTTGTGCAAGGAGAATTATCTAACTTGGAGAATAATTTAGGGTGATGGTTTGTATTCCAGGTCATTGGCTGTTAAAATTTCCACTCTGCAGTTGTTGTGGTTAGCTGGCAGCAGGTGCAGATTGTTGAGGAGAGCGAGGATTCAGATGAGGGGCCAGGACGATCAGGGAGTGGACTGCTGCTTTCAGAGATTGTGGGAGCTGGCAGCAGTGATGAGGAGGTTCCCGAGGAGCCTCTGCCAAGTGCGTGTGCACACAGGATTACTTGGAGGAAAGAACAATTACAGCAGCACAGGTGACTCGGGAGTAAGGCTGCAAGGTAATGGCCCCTCCCTCAAGAGGATAAAAGCCAGGTTTTGGAAAAGCGTTCTTTGCAGACAGCAAAGAAGCTCTTAAGCTCAACTGGTGGACATCTTAGTTTGTGTTTGGAGAATCTTATAAATTAGTTCTTATCTCTGGGTTTTTGGCAGCATTGACGAACAACTTGGGAAGGCTTTTTCTTGTCAGAGCTAATTAGTGGAAAGCAGCCTTTTATCTGTAAAGGAACAGAATTTGTTGTTAAACCTTAAATGGTGGGGGCTGCTGCCTTTGTCTGTGTTTGCTCTTTGGGAACCCGGTTGGGTCAGAACGATAGTTTAGGCAGAATTTTGAAATACTAATGAGAGTTCAAAAGTCCTTCAAGTTGTTTTGGTCTGGGCTTCCTGTTTTTGTAGGCTTGAACTGTTTTAATTATTTTATCCTTTTTTATGGATTGGGTAAACTGCCCAGAGTCTTCTGGAATAAATGCCCATGTTAAACTGAATAAATTAAATTATATGATTGGGAGCTTAAGGAAAAAGCAAAAATATCACTTGATGTTGCTTCTTGCTGATCCAGTCCGCTCAAGACAGCCGGGTTGGGACTAGAAATATATAGATTGGTGTACTTGCAATCCATTTTACTGCATTCTGCATGTGTTCCTCCTGCCATGAATCCATTAGATGCAATAAACTCCAATCTACTCCCAGCAAGATCCTTGGTGCAGGTCCTTTACATCCCTAATAAGAATTTAATGTTGGGATGTATTCTTGTAGTCTCCTTCTGCTTTTAAATCTTTTTACATAAGTAACCCGGTGGGTGAGTTGGCTAACCTAGATTTTTTCATCCAATTGAACTGCTTAGCAGGAAACACTATATCCATGATGGCAAACCTATGGCACATATGCCACAAGTGGCACACAGAGCCATTTGTGTTGGCACGCGAGCCTCAGGCAAACTTACCTTACTGCGCATGCATGTGCCTCACAGCTGATTTTTCAGCTGGTTTGAGGCCTTTTTCGGCCTCTCAGAGGCTTAGAAAAAGCCTCTGCAAGACTTTTCAGATTGAATAATAGGCCCGTCCTGAAAAGCCTTGCAGAGGCTTTTTTCAAGCCTCTGGGAGGCTGAAACCAGCTGAAAAATCACAGTGCAAGTAAGGAGGTGGCGGGGGGTGGATTACACACACATGTACAGGGGGCCTGGGGGGGGTGCATTGCATTCTGGGTGCTGGCACATGAGTGTGCGGCCACTAACATGCACACAATTTTTGGTACAGGAGCCCAAAAAGGTTAGCCACCACTGCACTATACCATTTCAGACAAACGGCTGACCAATCTCTTCTTAAAAATCTCTGGTGATGNCCCCCCCCCCAAAAAAAGTCCACATTCTGGACACAGAGGACTGCTGGTTTGAAAGAAGGATCAAAGAAGCCATCTACATTAAGATTGGACAGCCCTCTTTCCACAGAGGGGGTGGATACGACACCACCTGTCTCCTGTTTACAACACAGTCCTTTCAGCAGTTCCAAGAAGGTTTATACTCTGATTCAGGTGATTCTGAGGGTACAGAACAATAGTGGGATTCAATTTTTTTACTACTGGTTCTGTGGGCATGGCTTGGTGGACGTGGCAGGGAAAGGGTATTGTATAATCTCCAGTTAGAGGTGCTATTTTCTGGTTCTCCGAACTACTCAAAGTTTCTGCTACTGGTTCTCCAGAACTGGTCAGAACCTGCTGAATACGCACCTCTGGTACAGAAAGAAACCCAAGTGGCCTCAACAACTCTCGGAAAGAGTGCTAATGACCAGATGGCTGCAAGGAATATAATTCCATCGGCCGCTTCAGTCAGAATTGAAGAAGCTTCTTGGGTGAGTAGTGAAATGTCTTCAAAGAAAAACAAAGAAAGTCCATTGCCTTTTGTAAAAAGTACCTTTGGGATGACCATGACCTGGATGACTGAGAATCTCCATGGACATTTAGTGAATCAGAACTTAAATTTGAGTATCTCACTGTACTTCAATATTCATGAATAAAACCAGCATTTGTTTGAGAAAATAATAGATATTTTAGCCATTAACGTCCTTACAATATAATGCACCACATTTTCTGTCTCAGTCATTAACACTAACTTGATTTATTTTGCTTTCCTCAATGGCTTGCTTCCCCTCTTTAAGAATTCCTCCTTCTCTGCTAGGGATATTAGATGGCAGAGTTTGAGGAAGTGGAAACTTACTTGGAGAATCTATTTTGTCACTCTATTTTGTCACATGTGTAACGCATGGAAAGTGTGCATGGCAGCAGCAGCAGCTACTCTTTTCCAGAAAACTTGAAGTAACAAATGCAGGGCTTGGGAAAATAATTCCCGTCCCTGGGATCAGGGGTGGGATTTTACTGGTTCTGTCCGGTTCTATAGAACTGGATGTTAGGACTCCTGGTAGTTCGGAGAACCGGTAAAATGGGCCCCTGGCTGGCCGCCTCCGCCTCCTGCCCAGTCAGTCCCTATTGCACATGTGCAACATTGTGTGCATACGCGACATGCCTGCAGCCTGCTTTTGCCCACCAGGCCAGCCATTGCTGCCTGCCTTCCACTATGGCCCTGCCTTTACTGATCTCCCTGGGTGAGTGAAACTCTGCAAGCCCCAGTCGCCTTCCTCCCACCACTTGCCTTTTGCTGCTACGGCCGGTCGCCTTTCCCCTTCCCCTCTTGCCTTCCACCGGGGAACACGTAGAGAGGCTTGTATAGGTTGAATCCTGCTTTTCTCTGCTTCCAGCTGTTTCTAATGGGAAGGAGGGGAGAGCTCTCATTAGAAGCCCTGCCCAGCCCCTTCCAGAAGTCCCCACAAGGCTCGTCTGGCTACCAGGTAAATAGAGGGCAGCCTCCTGGGAGCAAAAATGGGGAGTTGGGGGCCGGGTCCAGTGCCATTCCCCCACCTCATTTTTGCTCCCAAGGGGCTCCAGGGAGACTTGCAAGGCCCTGTTTTGGGCCTCAGGGGCCTTCCTGCAGCCTCCTGGGACTATCAAGGCATCCGGTATGCCTGGATTCAGTGTTTAGCAAAAAGAACTTTTGGAGATAATATAGTATTGATTCCTGCCTTGGGAATGTTCTGGGTAAACAAAACTATGCAGTCTCCTAAAACTGTTGGAGCCA
>BHFT01016208.1:0-16708 GCA_004320025.1 Laticauda laticaudata
TATGATTCTTGATTCTTAATGAATGTACCTTTTCTTTATGTATACTGAGAGTATTTACACCAAGACAAATTCCTTGTTTGTCCAGTCACACTTGGCCAATATTCTATTCTATTCTATTCTATTCTGTTCCATTGAATCAATACACTGAAATTATTTTTATATCTGAAAAAGGACTGTATGGATACTTGGATGTTGTCAATCACATGCACACAGAGAGACAACAAGCAAGTTATTTATATCACATTCTCTTAAGGCAAATCTTAAAATGTCTTTGCAGCATGGCAGTCGAAAATATCTATCTATTTAATCTTTGCAGTTCTTAACATTTCTCAATTCCTTTTTTAATCTATTAAATTCTCTAATAAACATTTGACTAAAGAATAGATCCATGTACTTTCTCTAATTTTTTGGCATTGATATAAAACTTGCAAAGCTTCACTGCATTTTCCCTGTCAAAGACAACTAAATAGGCAGATTCAAAAGCCTCTTATTTTTATCCTCCATTCATTCTGTTGGAAAGAGTTCTAATATTCTTATATGACATCTTTTTCTGAGGTTATCCTATTTTCTGTCCCATTTCTATCATATTTTTCTTGTTCCATATCCATTTTTTCCAAGATCCACTATTGATACGACCAAAAATGTTCCTGGAAACCAGAAAACTGGATAGCCCATCTCTTCCAACTGGGATGAAAGGGGACCAAGGCTTCATGGAATGGTAGATTACATTCAGGAAGAACAACAGTTGCTGAGTTTTCTTTGATTTAGGCTCCAGGCTTGCTAATTTTATGGACACATCCAGGCAGTTTTCTTGGAAATGGTTGGGATTTCCAGACTTTTTTTTTTTGCAGGATTTTGTTTTAGTGTTCAATCTAATCTTAAGGTTAGTCTTCCACTCAAGTATTTCCCAGCCAAGTCCACAAAGCTTCTAGCGCTAGATGATGTCAGCACAACCCACAGAGCCTTAGACTAACCACAGAAGAAGAGGAAAGAGCAGGACTGCAGAAAAAATATTACTACCAACCTGCCTTCAATAGAGGACCTATATAAAGCATGAGTCAAAAAGAGGGCTGTGAAAATATCTACAAGCCCCTCACATTGTGGACATAAACTGTTTCAACTCCTTCCCTCAAAATGACGCTATAGAGCACTGCACACCAGAAAAACAAGACACAAGGACAGTTTTTTTTCCTGAATGCCATCACTAAACAAATAATTCCCGCAACATTGTCCAACTATTTACTAAGTCTGCATTACTATTACCATTAATCTTCTCATCACTCCTTATCATCCATCCCCTCCCACTTGTGAGTGTATGACTGTAACTTTGTCACTTGTATCCTTACAATTTATATTGACAGTTTCCTAGTATGATTTGATTGTTTGTACCCTATGACTATCATTAAGTGTTGTACCTTATGATTCTTGATGAATGTATCTTTTACTTTTATGTACACTGAGAGCATATGCTCCAAGAATACATTCCAAATGTCGAATCACACTTGGCCAATAAAGAATTCATCATATTCATCATTCATCATTCGAAAAGGAGCACAGAGTGAAAAATACAATCACAGTTGCAAAGAGCAGTTTTCAGAGTTTTCCTGTGAGTGACCTCCACTGAGGGTGGCTGACAGCCTGAATCCAGGAGAAATGAATTCTCATCTCTACCTTCTAGTCACTTGTAAAAATTTTAAAGTTATTAGCCTTTATTTTTCTGAGCACTTGCAGTTCATTGCTCTCTTTGTCGTGCATTTCAGCTGGAAATTAAGATGCACTTAAAGAGCCTGGCAATTGGATCCTTGATAATCTAGTAACCACAGGAAAAGCTCACGCATTTGATACTGTGCTTGCCATTATTGTCATTAAGAATTGGGTTGAGCATCATAGATCCAGAAACATTTTGTGGCTTGCAATTCTGGCAATTGAAGATCCATAGATGACCATTCCTTTATTGTTCAAGAAAATTGCCAGGGATGTCTTTAGGATGGAATAGAACAATGGCAAGATGGCAGCCATGAAGGTGCAATCAAAGTTCTGCCTATTGTTTTGGATGTTTTCCAAGTACAGTCTTGAATGCACCAAAATGGAGGTCATCTCATCTTTTTTTTTAGCATGCCCTGTGGGCATACCTAGATCTGTTGATTGGTTTGCACCGGAATACTACAAATGTGTTCCCATCTCTTGCAGGCATAGAGAATTCTCACCTTACTCTCCAGCTAAAACATGATTGCTTGTTTCATGTTTCAAAGTGCCACATGTCTTTCATGATGTAGAAATTCACATTAAAGGAAAAAGTAACAAGAAAGGAATGAGGCAGGGAACCCACCTAAAATCAAACACTGCCTGTGCTGACAGAGAGAAAAGGAGAAGCGGGGAAGTAAGTAAGTTTGTGAACATGATAGAACAGAAATTTGGTTACTTTTATGGCCTTCACTTCAGCTTTGCACAAATGAAATAAGACACTGTAGCCCTGCAGGCGTTTAGCCTTTTCAAACTTGTGACTCAGCATTAATCCTAATCTGCAGCATGGACTTCATGTTTAATTGTTACCAATATGTGTCTTTTCCCCTCTCCCTTCTGATGCTTCTCCTGAAATAAAAAAAAAAGTCCAAATCAAATAAGGCTGATGGCAAGGGAGAGAGAGAGGGAGGAAGGAAGGCAAGGAGGGCAAGAGAAAGAAAGAAAGAAAGAAAGAAAGAAAGAAAGAAAGAAAGAAAGAAAGAAAGAAAGAAAGAAAGAAAGAAAAAAAGAAAGAGAAGGAAGGAAGGAAGGAGGGAAGGAAGGAAAAGAGAGAGAGAGAAAGAGGAAGAGGAAGGAAGGGGAAGGAAGGAAGAAGGATCTGATGCAATGTTTCCCAAGTTGGGAACTACCACAGGTATGATACTTCATTTGTATCATTGGGGATTATGGGAACTGAAATCCAACACAACTAGGCAAGCCCAAATTCAATAGCCTGCTCTAACATTGTGCTTCTTAAATTTTAAACTTCTTGAACCCTTGAAGAAGAATGCTTACTCTGAAAAGGAACAGTATGTTGGACATCAGCTGTTCTTCTACAACCTATTCAATAGTGGCTTACTTTAGAGGTAACAAAGTGCTTGTTCCACAGCAATTAGTTGTACTCCATGATGCTTTTTACTTGTGTGCATTCCACATGCATTCGCACTAGACTTCATCCTGTCATGATTAACTGGAAACCATGATGGCGATAGACACTATGGGGGCATTTCTGCTTTGGACATGTGGTTCATCTCAGGAGGAAATTCTGCAGCATTGCCCACATTTTTTTTCCTTCAGGGAACAAAAAGCTGCTTTGAGACAGTGGTGCTGGATAAACAGATCTCCTGTCTGTTTCCTTAGGTTTTGAGGCTGATCTAGATCTTTTAATTGCAGCTCTTAGGCACCTAAGTTCTGGAACATGGAAGAATGATGCTGAGTCCTGAAGGACGAATCTTCCTGCATCTCACACGAATAAAAGTTCTGGATAGCAAACTCTACAAAGCCACAAGATGAAGACCGAAGACAGAATCAGGATTAGCTTAATAATTGGAGGAATGCAGCTGTTATGCTAATCTGTATAATTTAAAGTCTTTTCATGGGCAAGCACCCCTCTTTTAAAAACATGACAGCTGTGGTTTTTTTAGGTGATTTTATTTATTTATTCATTTTAGGAGATTGTAGAGGGTGATCTCAGGCTCCCCTCAGCCAAACATTTCAGCTGGAAAAAAAAGGCAGCAAGTTTGAAAGTCGCTCTCATTGGTCAGTCAGCAAGTTATAAAACAAGAGCCATTTTCTGTTCTCACCATTTGTTGTTTTTGAAAGCATTGCAACTTACTGATGGGGTTTCTCCCCCCCCCCAACTCAGCTTCACCACCATCAGCAAATGAATGGTGAGGGGTTTTTTGAGTCTGAATGCCTTATGTTTAGAGAACATTTAGAGAACTTGGGTGATTTTATCTTTGTCTGCATTTTTGGGACTCATTTAGCAGCCAAGGCTGGTGGAAACCCAAGCTGATTCAAAATCCAGGGCTCGTTGATATTCTGTTGCAAGAAAGCTGAATAAAAGCTTCCTTGTCCTGAAGATTTCAGTAGACAGTTGTGTTTGTATCTCAGCCGAGACAAAGTTTTAATATGTATGCACTTGGAGTGGCTCTCCTCTCTTTAAATAAGAGTTTGTTCTAATTCTTTCTTGGATTTAATTTACTGAAACAAATTCCCTAAACTCTTTTCGAAACAAGAGAGAGAATGAACAAAATTATTCTTTTATCTGAAAGTTCCTCTACATGCTTTAGCGAGGATAAAATATTGAGACTTAAGTTGCCAAGGTTTTGGGATCTAGTACAATGGTTTTATTCTCTCCCAAGTAGGTCAAAAGTGTGTGTGTGTGTATATATATATATCTGCCATCATCAGGCTTCTGTGTGGATGTGTGTCTCACAGTTCCTCTGTTTCAAATTTGAGGCTGGTCTATTTCTGATTGGCTAGTAGCCTGGCTTCTCGTGTTCATTGGACTTGGAGTGATTGATGGTCTGTTTCTGGTTCTTCTGTCTGTTTTGTCGGCTTTGATTGCTGGCAACACTCTGTTTTCTTGTGTTGGAGGCTTTCAGTGCAGCTTGGCTCCGTTTGTGAAAGGACGGCTGCTATTCATCAGCAAGCTGGGTTGCACCTGGGGTGCCTTGTGGGGGGTGTTTGAGTTGGAGCTATCAGAGGGAGGTCTGTTTGTGCCCCAGGTGTTTGCCTGGTTTGTGGTGTGGAGATTCTTTCTATTTGAGAGTGCACTTCCAAATGATTGACAGTCTGGTGGAATCATCTCTTTCTATTCATTTTCAGGTCTTTTTCCCAATCTCTATTGGCTTCTCTGATGATTCTGTGGCTGGGTTTCTTATAGTGGCTAGGGTTTTAATGCCACTGAAGTTGATGTTGTACTTTGTGGTTTTCATCAATAGTATGTGTTGGACTAGTGAGGAGTGTGTTCCAGTCTTACGTGTCATTCTCTTGGTTGTTCTATCTAGAGCGCCAAGGGTACTTAGTTCTTCTATTGGTCTGCTCCAATGTATGTGGCCAGGCAATGACCCTGTACAGGGATATTTCGCTCACTTATGCCTTGCGTTTTCACAGAGTCAATTTTCGATAACCTCTCCTGAGGTTCCTCAGCGATGCCCGCTGCGTATTTTTTTCGTCTAAGTTAATATGAAGGCAGTTCTTGATGTGATGCCGTGTAGTATCTTACTGATTTTATCGTGTTCTACGTACCTCTTATGGTAGGGCAAAGACAGCTGTTCCATTAGGTCTGTTGGTCTTTCTTAGGTCTCTGTTATGTCTTGGTGTGTTTTTGTGGATCAAAGTTGGTTGTTATTTTGTTTTTGTGGAAACCATTGGCTGTTCAATACCTTCAGTCAGGGTGCATAGTTCAGTCTTTATATGTGTCTTATCGCCAGCATTTGGTTCTGGTAATTAAGTGTTTTCGCCAGCGAATTTATCCTGTGCTGAGTGGTGGCCTTGGACTGGGGCGTTGAGGTAGCGTTGGTGGTGTTTTCTTCTGCGTATATGGTGTCATGTCCCCAGTGTGCCATCTGTTCTTTTGTAGATTAGTACATCTAGGAATGTAGTTGTTTGTTTGTTTCCGTTTCCATGGTCGAATTTGATTTTGGGTGTGTGCTGTTTAGGTTTAGGAATTGTTTAGGTTATTCTTTTCCATGGGGCACAAACACAAATGTGCCAATCGATGTATCTTTAGCCATTATTTGGCGTTGTGGTGCATTAGCCAGGCTCTGGATTCGAATCTCCCATGAACAGGTTTGCAGATGCGTGTGACAGTGGTTGATCCCACTAGGGGCTCCTTCAATTTGCTTGTATCTTTGTCCTGTGTATATTGAAATATGTGTTGGATTAGGCAGTGTTCTGTTAGTTCCATGAGGTGCTTTAGTTGGTTGGTATTTATTTTTGATTGATTTCAAGAGTTTCTTTTTATCGGGACTTGAGAATAGATGAAACCACGTCGAAACTTACAAGCAGATTCTTCTTGTTCACGTGTAGATCTCTTGGATTCATTTCTAAGAAGTGGTATGATTTTGTACAAGGTATGGGAAGGCTCCCGGTTTCAGCATGGGCTGTAGTGTTTTGCTAAGTTATTTAGCTAGGTTGTCATCGTGCTCCTATGGAGCTGACTATGGGTCTGAGAGGTATGCTTCTTTGTGTATTTTTGGAGGCCGATATAATTTTGGGGCATCTAGAAGATATTTCTCTGTTAGGATTTCTTTGCTTATGTGGCTGGTTATAATTTTCTTCTCTGGTTAATTTTTCTAAGATATGTCGTTGGGGTCTGTGTTTATAGGTTATGTATATGTGAGTCTTGGGTATGTCTGTCAATTTTTGTTTCATAGTCTTTTTCTGTCCATTACTACTGTGGCATTTCCTTTGTCTGCTGGGAGGTATAATTATGCTGTATCATTTTCAGGGTTTGTGTGCTCTGAATTCATCTTTTTTGCAAATTACTTTTTGGTGGTTTTCGTTGTGTCCATAAGATGTGAGTTAACCTGGTGTCTTATTCTGTCAGCTTCATTCTGTATTTAATTTGGTTAGCTGGATTCTACTGCACATATGATGGAATTCTGTTGGCGATTTTTTTGGCGTGCCTTATGGCATTAATTGAAATCCTTGGATTAGACATCTGTTTCTGGTTTTGGTGAGTTCTCTGTTGCGAAACGTTATTACTAATTGTTTATCAGTGTGTGAGGTTGTTGGGGGTTTTCTTGTCATGTTCTAATTTTCTTTAGTTTCTTTAAAGAGTTTTTCATTTTTGTAAAGTGTTTCAGGTTTCAGCTCTTCAAAGTTGGTAAGTTGGTTTTATCTTATCCCAAAGTAGAGGGGTGGCATTTTTGATTGCTCAATTCCAGGTGTAGTCTAGCCAAATCTTTGTTTAATGATTCCAATTGGAATTCTTACTTGTGAACTTCATTTCTGAGTAAGCCATCTCTGTTCTTTTCAGGATATGTTTGGCTAGCTGCTCGTTGTTGTTATGAAATGTTTAATTTTGAAGCGGTTGGTGTTGCATTGTTGTCTTTTCTGCAGCTGCATAGGAATTTTAAGTCACTAGTATTCCGTCTCTTTACAACTTCCACTTCTCCAGAGCTTTGATTCTGGCTGTTTATTTCCTCCCCATAGAGTCAGATATTTGTTTTTTTAAGCTTTCCGGGTACTTACATGTGTTGCTGTTCAGCTTCCTTCAGGTATTATCCCACGTCATTGTAGTGCTTTCAAAGTGTAGCAACATTTTCAGCAGAATCTCCTCGCCATCATTCAGGGGCTTCTGGTATGGATGGACATGGTTCACTATTCACTCAAGTCCCTAACAAAAGAAACTCTTGAAATCATTTCAAAAATAAATACCAACCAGTAAACACCTCATGGAACTAACAGAACACTGCCTAACCAACCACATATTTCATAGACAAAGGAACAAAAGATACAAGCAAATTGAAGAGCCCCTATGGGATCACCACTGTCACCCGTCATTGCAAACCTGCTTCATGGAAGAATTCGAATCCAGAGCCCCTGGCTAATGCCCACCCACAACCCAAATCCATGGCTAAGAGTACATCGATGGGCCACATTTGTGATTTGGCCCCATGGAAAGAAAACCTAAACAATTTCCTAACACACCTAAACAGCACACCCTCAAAAATCAACGTTCACCATGGAAACGGAAAATAAAAAAACTACCATTCCTAGAGTGTTACTAATCTACAAAAGAACAGATGGCACACTGGACACACCATATACCAGAGAAACACACACCAACCGCTACCTCTAACGCCCAATCCCACCACCACCCAGCCACAGATTAAATTCCATGGCGAAAACACTAATTACCGAGAACCAAAACGCCTGGCAGACAAGACACATATAAAGGAACTGAACTATGCACCCTGACTAAAGTATTGACAGCCAATGGCTTCCACAAAAACAAAATCAGCAACTTGATCCACAAAAACACACCAAGACATACACAGAGACCTAGAAGACCAACAGACCTATGGAACAGCGTCCTGCCCTACATAAGAGTACTACAGATAAAATCAGTAAGGATTACTACACAGGGCATCACATCAAGACGCTCCAAAACAGACAAAAAAATAGCAGCCATCCTTAAAACCCCAAAAGACAAAAATTGACCTGAAAACCAAAGGCATATTACGAAGTCCCTGTACATCATGCCCAGCCACATACATTAGACAGACCAATAGAAGAATAAGTACCCGCCTAGATTGAACACAAAATGCAGTAAAAAGCTTGGAACACACCTCCTCACTAGTCCAACACATGAAAACCACAGTTCACAACATCAACTTCAATGGCACAAAACCCTAGCCACTAGGAGAAAAACCCCAGCCACAGAATCATCAGAGAAGCCTAGAGATTGAAAAAAGACCTGACAGCTGAATAGAAGAGATGATTCCAGCAGACTGTTCAATCATTTGGAAGCCTGCACTCTTCAAATAGAAAGATTTCTCCACACCACAAACCAAGCAAACACCTGAGCACAGACTCCCTCTGATGCCTCCAACTCGAACCACCCCCCCACCAGCACCCAGGTGAAACCTGGCTTCCTAATGGTTAGCAGCCCGTCCTTTCACACGAAGCCAAGCTGCACTGAAAGCCTCCAAACAGGAACAGAGTTTGCCAGCCAATCAAGCCACAAAACAGACAGAAGAAACACAGAAACACAGTCAATCAAACTCCAAGTCCAGTGAACACAGACCAAAAATTCCCAGCCAATCAGAATAGGCCAGCCTTGAATTTTGAAACAAAAGCTGTGAGGACCCACATCCATTACAAGAAGCCTGATGATGGCAGATGCATTCTGCTTGAAATGTTGGTACAACTTTAACAGCACTACAATGACGTGGGATAATACCCGAAGGAAGCTGAACAGCACACACACACACACACACACACACGTGTGTGTGTGTGTGTGTGTGTGTAGGTCTAGATGTGTTCAGGTCTTTTCCCATGTAAAATTAAGAGTACCACATATCACTTTTCAAATAAATATTTTCCAGGACATGTCAAGTCAAAACCAGTAGCTGACCAATACACTCCTCAGCAACCTTACAGAGCTCAATAAAACCTCCTGCCTAGTTTTCAAAAAGAATTTATAAAGTTCCTGAATCTGGAACTATCATGCATCTAAAATACAATTAATAAAGCATCAACATGCTATGTCATACATTCTCCCTGTCTCCCCCCCCCCCCCCCCCNCCCCCCCCCCCCCCATTCTGCATATGGTTCTAAATCCTAAACATTCTTTGGATCCTGGTGGAGCAACAACATTTGGGCTACTGTCTCCCTGGATAAAATCACTTTGATGCAACACTTTTGAGAGGGGCAAAAAAATAAGAATGTTTCTGGAAACCTACGTAGCTCCTTCATGCTCTCCAAAGCTTCGTTCTGCTGAAATTTGTTGAAACATCTGACCAAATCACCTCTCCTTCGGGCAGAGGTGTTTGGAGGTGACTGAGGCTGCTTATATAACAATGGCAATGGCAAAAGAGAGTAACAGTTAGAAAGGGACCTTGGAAGTCTTCTATCTACTCCAACCCACAACCTCCACACAAATGGCTGTCAAGTCTATTTATGTATAAATGGCTGTCCAGCCTCTTCTTAAAAACCTCCAGAGAAGGAGCATTCACAATTTCCAGAGGCAAGTTGTTCCACTGATTGTTTCACAACAAGGAAGTTGTTCCTTCTCATTGTCAGGAAATTCCTCCTGAGTTCTAGGTTGCTTCTCTCCTTGATTAGTTTCCATTGGTTGCTTCTTGTCCTGCCCTCAGGTGCTTTGGAGAATAGCTTGGCTCAGGGGTGGGATTCAAATTTTTAACAACCGGTTCTGTGGGCATGGCTTAGGTGGTGGGTATAGTTTGGTGGTCATGTGACTGGGTGGACATGGCTTGGTGGTCATGTATTGGCTGGGCGTGGCCAACTCAATATCACTCACATCGAGGCATGCATCTCCTCGCCTGGCCTCTCATGACTGTGGGGATGCTGCAACAGTCATAAGTGTGAAAAATTGTCAAAAATCACTTTTTTCAGTGCCATTGTAATTTTGAATGGTCACTCCACACAAGCAAAGTACCAGCAAAGGAGGGGGAAAAACTCCAGAGATGTTCCTGAGACAGGAAGTCTAGCCCTGCCAAGAATGTAATAAGCGTTAACAGAGAGGCAGTTTCTGTAAGCAATACCAGAATGTTTCCTTCCTGCCTCCCTTACAGGATTAGCCCAGTAATTTCTTCTAACACCTGGTTCTCTGAACTGCTTAGAATGTGAACAACTGGTTCTAGAAAATAGGTGCAAACTGGTAGAATCCCACCCTGGCTTGACTCCCTCTTCTTTGTTGCAGCTCCTTAGATATTAGAACGGTGTTATCATGTCACTCCCAAGCCTGCTTTTCATTAAACTAGACATACCCAGTTCCTGCAACTGTTCTTCATGTGCTTTAACAGAGTAGCTGTGGTGGAATGTCATTGGGCAAAGAGGTGGCTGAGCTTGGAATGTCTGCTAGGCAGGAAGAGGGTGAAGGCAGACCTTCCTTCGCAGTTCAGAGAGCATACAGTATATATAGTTATACAGATAATTGCTTTACTCTGGTGAGATTCTGCCTGTAGGCAAACAACAATAAAGGAACTACTCAAAAGTAATAGGGGGCGGAACCCAAGATGATTTTGGAATCTTCTCCCTTCCTCATAAGGATCACAATTATACTCAAGCTGTCAGATTGGTCAATGTCATATTGGTCTCTTATGCGAGGGTCGTCATGCAGTTGTCAGTTTTAACATCTATTTTTGGACTGGCTGTTTAGCCTTTCTGCACTTTCTTGGGAACCTTCTTTCTGGGAACATTTACTTAATTCCTTTCTTTTATTCCAATTGGTATTTTTTGTACAAGTAGGTCAGATGGGTAACTCACTGAGTCTTCATGGCAAATCATCCTTACTCTGTGCATATTCAATGTTTTCAGAGCTGACAGAAAATTGGCTTCACTGACCATAGAAAATGTACAGCTAGGATTCTGTGATGACCTGGGGCATGGCACAAAGGCAACACAGTCAAATAAGCAAGAAGAGTCCCTTTATTATCTCCAACTTTACCCACAATGTCCAAGTTTCCTTCGGCTGGAGAAAAACTCTCACAGGAACAGCCTTTAACTATAGTAAATTCAGTCCAAAACAAGATACATACAGACTGTAACTAAAAATCCAAACAAACAAAGCTGCAGTAATTAACTTGACAGGGCAGGAGAAAGACTTTCAAACGTGCACATCAACACTCACACAGTTGGGAAGATGCCAGGAACACAGATAAGCCACAATGATACCAGATAAATTCATTATTTGCTCCCAACAACTTGCTGTGTGCACAGTTTCCCTTTTTAAACATTGTGTTCCCAGCTGCAGCTAATGAAGGGAATCAGGGCCCTTTCCTCCCCCATAAGCCATGCAACTCATGTTGCTCCCTTCTCCATTCCTCCCTATGTGCCCTAGGAATGAAGAAGGGGTGGGCCTGGGTCTTCCTCCGAGTTCCTTCTCGCTTGCTCTACCTCTTCCCTGCCCTGCCCAGCCGGACTGTCCCCTTCCCTAGTTTCTTCCACAGCCAATGGAGCCACACTCCTACTCCCTGTCAGCTGCTCAGTCTCCCCCTCCAAATCAGATTCTGACAGGGGCATGACAGATTCTGTGGTGAACCTCAGTGCGTCTTAGATGGTTTCTGATACATTGAGAAGTGAATCAGATGTCACTGCAATATATACAGGAGCTGCTTTGGCTCCCCATCTGATATCCCAAATGTCCCCTGACTAGGCAGGCAGGGAATGATGATATTTGTAATCCCTGTCTGTTATTTATAGTGGATTTCTACGTAGAAGCTGCAGCATAAAGCAAGTAGGTTAGACCCATGGACTGTTCTCTACTGACCAGGAAAGATGGGGAAAATAAATTATTTGGACCACCCAGTGTTTGTGTCACTTGCTTTACCAGGCTTATGTCCTGTTCCACTTGAATATTGGCTCTGAGCATCTTATAGAACCATGCATGTGCATAGATACTGTTAAAAGAATAGAAATGACAGTCTGCTGAGAAAAAAAATCATAAAACATTAGCAAAAATCATGATGATGTATTCTACTGCTGTGGTTCAATGTGTGCAGTGGCACAAGATCTGCTGAGTTCTCGTGCCCCCAAAAAGTGAACAAAAAGCCCTTTTAAGCTCTGTCGCAGTAACGAAAGGAGCATCATAGCTGCAAGATGATCCACTAATGAATTGAAGCCTTCCCTGATATTTGGCTCCAATGCCAAGGACTTGGCACCAGAGCAGGCACTGAAGAAAAAGGGCATAAAGAGGGATTGGAAGGCAGGATTTGTGCCATCCGTCCTCTTTGTTAGGAGCAAAGTTATTCCCTGAGGGAGAAGTCATATGTCGCCAGAATGATGCCATCCACAGACTCCACACTCAAGGAGAAAGAGCTGCAGGCTTGGGGAAGAACTTCGTTGTTTGAAAAAACCGGGAGAGGAAATACTTTTAAAACCAAGCGAGAGCAAGGAGGGGACCTCGGACAGGCAGGTGAGGTCTGAATACAGAAAGCTGATTTGTTTGGGTGGAAAAATAGAAAGCTTGAGATGGGTAGAAATGGAATGGAATACTTGGACAAGACTTGCTAAGGTGGGCTGGATGGTGCCACACTGCCATATTTCATTGCAAGCTCTGCTCTTCTTCTGCAGGCCACATGATTTGTGTACACAGTGTGTAGCAATGGATTGGTCAAGAAAAAAAAATTAAGGAAAGGACCAAGGAGAATTTTTAGAAGTCTATTTCATGTCTCTTCCAAATCTTGATGCCTTCTACAGTTTTATTTCTTCTATATAAGTCCAGCTATTTGAGACAAAAGAAAAAAAATAAATAAATCCCTGCTGGTGTAAATCCATCCTTCCTTTCTCCTTCCTCTCCAGATATTTTTTGATAACTGAATGTGGATGGAATTGGGTAAATGTAATTTTCAGTTTAGGAACATATCCTAGGGATCTTTACCTTTGGGCAAAGTATGCTAACATGCAAAAATGGCTATTTTATAAAGCTGAACCTTGACACCTTAACTGGTTTCTAAGTGACCACAGCCAGGAGAAGGGAGGAAAGCAAAGAAGAGTTGTAAGGGGGAAAAACTCAGAGTAAAGGAGAACTGTTGGAGGAAGAATTATGGAAATGACAATATGGGATAGAAAACAGAGTCCAGTAGAAAGATATCAGGAAATATTAAAAACCAGGGAAATGAACATCTTCTTAGTGAAGGCCACCAATCCTGTGTTGTAGATATCTGGGCATCACCAAGCAAATGAAATCAATTTTCTTTTATCTGGTCGTTTTTATCCGTAGTGAACTTCTTTTAATTATTATAACAACTTCATTTTTAGGTTTGTTACTTTGTCTGTAAGTGTGCTAGCCTTGGGCCACATTACAATTTGATTTAGGTGTGTTATCCATATCCTCAAGTGCAATGAACCATAAAACAAAAAGACCAGGCTGAAGTTCTGGGAGATAAAGTTGCTTGAGAGCACTTGCTGTCAATGTCCTCTAAATCCCAGTTCATCCATTGTTTGAGCTGCTTCCTGAAAGAAGGGAGAATTGTGGTTTCCACAGAACGAGTGAGTTCTTTTTAAGTGCTCGTGTTACTTCTGAAGAAACAGAGATTGTTCCCATTATTGAAACCTTCAAGCTATTCTCCCCTTCTGGAAGTTGTTTGGTTTTCTTACCTGATACTCTGCAGACCTGAGGGAAGGTCATGGGAAAGGAGGTCTTCCTCCAGAAACTTCCTTCTGTATTCAAAGTGCAGTTGTAGAGTTCTGACCTGCTTTTCTCCATTACCTTCTGGTTCTCTCTGGGCAAAGGATTACCTATTTATTCTTTTCTTTGTTTTATATGGAAGGCCTTCAGTCTTGGGAAGCTGCTTTTATGGTGTTAAATGCTGCAATCTAGATGATAGCTGAAGTCTCTGAGAAGTAAGACCCCTTACTGTGAAATAAAGACATGTTGCATAGTTTGGATCAGGAAGATAATGAAAATAGTAGTCAATCAAAACAGCCTTATGAGTTTCCTTTGACACCTTAAAGATTAACCAATGTGGGGATGGCTATGTAAAAAACTGGCAGAGAGACGAGTAAGGATGTTTAGCTTGAAGGACAGAAGAGTAATAGACAGAATGCTGTCAGGGTGATAGACTCAAATCTGTCTTCTCCTTCTCACCCCAATTCTCTCGTCTTCCTTCAGTGGATTACAAAATGCTTTGACCACACATGCATGGTTTCTGGCTAAGAAAATAAAACTGGCTGAGAGGTTATTTTCAGGGTTCTCTGTCTCGCAGACTGCTGAGAAATTTTAGCTGATTTGTCTTCCTTTTTCTCATCTTTCCTTGTCAGGAACTGCAAATGACTGCCTAGCTTAAGGTTACAATTGTACTTTATTAGAAAAAAAAAAAAGCAGGGAGCAAACTTTTTTAAAAGATACATTATATTCATTTTGCAGAAGCCTGGTTCAAAGAAAGGTTGCAGAGTTCAGAAGCCAAATATATAATTTCGAATCAAAGCACACACACAGCCTTTAAATTGGCCTCAGCATATGAGGAGGTTTCAGCAGAGGAGATTGAACTTGACAACATTCAGATGAGAGATAAAGAGAAAGAGAGAGATTATCTGTCATCTATCTGTATCTAAGATAGATAATCTGTCTATCATTTATTATCCATCTATCATAGATAGATAGATAGATAGATAGATAGATAGATAGATAGATAGATAGATAGATAGATAGATAGATAGATAGATAGATAGATAGATAGATAGATATCTGAAAATACAGTACACTGTAAATACAGTAGATAGCAATAGCAATAGCACTTAGACTTATATACTACATCACAGTGCTTCACAGCCCTCTCTAAGTGATTTACATATTGACCACAACAATGTGGGCCCTCATTTTACTGACCTAGAAAGGATGGAAGACTGAGTCAAGCTTGAACCTACTGCGCCACATGGAGAGAGAGGTGGGAAGGGTTGGAGGGAGAGAGATGGGGGTGAAGAAAGAATCATAGAGCTGGAAGGTAGTCCAACTCCCTGTTTAAGGAAAGAGACCCAATACCATGCTGGACAATTGAACAATGGAACGCCCACAACTCTGGGGGACAAACTACTCCATTGATTAATGGTTTGTTTGGGAAATTCCTCCTTAGTTCTAGGTTGGACCTCTCACGAACAAGAGTCAGACCATTGGAGGGGGAGGGAGTTGTGACTGTTAAAGAGTAGCATTGAACAACCTCTACTTGTATGGGCTAGTAATTGTACTATACCAACTGATGCAGATTCATTGATTCTTGCTCTCTAAATCATCAACCTTTGAATGGTTAGTTCCCATGGATGATGATGATGGAGCACTAAGTCTGCCTTCTCCCATCAGAGCTACACCCTGCTAGCAACTAGGTGTAGCACCAGCTCTCTTACAGAATCGGCAAATCTCTTTTACAAATATCACTGTGCATTTTGTAAACACCCATGCTATAAATGAATACATCAATATTAATGACTTTCTGAGCAAAGAGAAATGAATGATTTAACTATCCGAAATTCATTTTGCACCTCATTAGTTTTTCAAAATCCTTTCATTTTTGGGTTTGCATTTTCAAAACAAGATTGTTTTTTTATTATAATTAACATATCGATGATCTTTCCATATTATCTTGCTAAATGTCTACACAAGACACTGATTACTTTTTACAATTGTTACTTTGATTTCATATAAATTAGAGTTATCGTATGTGGGATGCAGAAATCCTGGCAATCGGTAGATGGCAGCAAAGTTATCCAGAAAGCTGCATGCTTATACAGATTTTTGCAACCCAGATCTAATTTTGTGGGAGAATTAAAACATTGATGTGGATTGAATTTCCACATCAGTGGAAATTAAAAGCACTTTCCTTTGGATCATGACTGGATTGGATAGATAACAATTTGGGTCCCTTTTTTTAATGATAACTTGCAATTTTTGTTGACATGAGAGAAGGGAACATTTAACTATAGAGAACAGTCATGTAGCACACTCAGCTTCAGAATCCATTTCTAAAGGGGGGAAACCCTTTCTTGGGAAAAGGTGTCAATGTTGCTTTGACACATTCAGTGAAAAACAGCCTGGTTGTGTAGTTGTTTGGTGTAACATGGCAACATCATGGCTCGTATCTCACAACTGCTAGACTGAAGAAAGCATCTGTTCCCTTTGCAAGTATGTAAGACAGTTGTCCTTTAAAAGTTTAAAATGGATAATAGGAACAAGAATTGTAGAAATTAGAAGAAGATATAAAAATCTATAGGAATAATTAGAAATATATGGAAAGGTGAAATACAGATAATAGTAAGAGTTATTTAACATAACTTATACTCTTTGAAATTAAGCTGGATATATTTATACCTATATTTATATATATTTATTTATATACTTATGGATATATATCTATATATGAAATAATTAGAAGTAGAATTATACATAAATGATCAAAGATCTACACGTGGAACAAGAAGATCTGCCTGTAAGTTTTCACGTGGTTTCACTATTCACTCAAGTCCCGATAAAAGAAACTCTTGAAATCATCAAAAATAAATACCAACCAACTAA